>CM032639.1:23817875-24122935 GCA_019097785.1 Fraxinus excelsior | reverse complement strand
TGAACCTCCGCCCGCGGCGGAGGTTCAGATCCTCCGCCGCGGAAGATCTGCACCTCCGCGGCGGAGGATCAGATCCTCCGCTGCGGAGGACCCGTCCTCCGCACGCGGAGGTTTTCATCCTCCGCACGCCGGAGGATCTGTCCTCCGCGTGCGGAGCTGGCGGACAGAACCTTACTCCGCCGTCTTTCCTTTCAAATTTCATATCTAATTCAATTTCATATCTAATTCAAAGTTATTTATTCTTGCATATGTCTCTTGATTATATCGTTTCCCCAGATCAATGGTTCTCTGCCACCATCACCCAATTTCCATTGCTTCGGTATGTTAAAGATTTCATCCAACTTATTGACGAAGACAAACAGTCTTTGATATTTAGCAGCAGTTTGTGTGGGTTTATTTGTGGATATCTTTATAGAACAGAAGAGCAACAATTTTGTAGCAGATTAATACACGAATTTATATTGAGGATTGTTGATTCCGGCAAAACAAATGAAATATGGTTCAAATTAAATAATCATTTTGCCAGATTTGGTATTCAAGAATACTGTCTGCTTACTGGATTACCTTGTCACGAAGTAACAGCAGAACTCGACTCCAGTGATGATCGACTTAGAAATATTTATTTTCACGGAACTAAAAGAATCACTATGGTAATGCTTTTCGAAACATTTCATCAATGTGAAAATATGGAGGATAAATTCAAATTGGGATTAGTCATGTTAGTGGAGTGTGTTTTAAAACCAGTTGGAAGATATATTAATTACCAGACATTGGGTATGGTTGAAAATCTAGAAGAATTTCTTATTTATCCATGGGGTCGTATATCGTATTTCGTTCTGTTGAATTCATTGCAACAACGCGCACAAAAACTGCGAAACAACCAACAGACAGATCGAAAATATTCCATACATGGATTTCCACTTGCATTTCAGGTATGTAATTTATATTTTTAATAAATTTTCATTTACCTGTGGAATAAATTTTTGCCGTATAATATTCACTTCTTATAATTTTGCAGTGTTGGATATACGAAGCCTTTCCACAATTTGGGCAACAATTCGGTCGTCGCAAACGTAGAACCTTACAGTTTCCCAGAATACATAAATGGAGACCAAACAAATTTCTGACTGAAAAAGTAATCAGAGATTTTTTTACCTCTATAACTGCTGAAGAGGTATTCTAAAATTCATTATAATCATTCAATAATATTTTACTATTAAATTATTCGTTTTAAAAATTAACAGAATCTTCTTCCATTGTTATAGATTGAAGTCATTCCAGTTCTGATACCCACGGAAGAAGAATCAGAAACAGTGTGGTGCACAACGCTGTCATTGACACCAGATAATGAACAACATATATTAGATGCTATCGTGAATGGAACATTCGCTAACGTGACAGAAGAAATCCCGCATACTACCACACAAGAACATCAGATGAATAATCCTGATCCAGGTACTTCATTTGAATTTGAAATACCGCCTGCTGACATACATGATCATGAGACAGATGTGCCGGCCACTACATTTCAATTTGAGCCAGGTTCTTCCTCTTCTCGCTATAATTATGTAACAAAAGAACACATGGAAGAACTTTTTGGCATCTACAAGCAACATTTGGTATCAGAAGTGTCTAATTTATACGATAATTTAAAGGCGGATATGGTTCAAGAATCAAGAAATCATGAAGCTAGATACCAAACCATTCTTGACAACCAAACACAACTATTTGAACAACAGAAACAATCACAACAAGACATCCAATCCATGAAATCCTTCATAGATACCAATATAAGTTCACTAAAATCTTCAGATGCTGAAAGGAATGAGAATATGCTGTTTCATTTGTCTACTTGGAAATCTAATATGGACACTATTGTAAATTCTCTACAACAAAACGTTCCTCTAAATAAAGGTCGAACAAATGATGAATCTACATCATCATTTATATCTCCTTTGGAAGACTTTTCTGTGGATAAATACACAACCATAACAGATTGGATTGACAGAAATCCACCAGAGTAAGAAATCTACTTATACTTTATTATTTCACATATTACAATTTTCGTTCTATTGTATTGAAACTGATATAATTTTTTTTTTGTAGTCATTACTGGGATAACGGAAGCGGGCACAAATATAGTCGAGATATACTGCTGACTATACAAAATACATCTGAAGATCTACATGTTTCGGTTAGTATAATGTAGAAATAATAACTGCAATATTTGCAATGCATAAATAATGTCTCTCATTCAATTTATTTCTTTCAATAGATTATTAACACAGAGTTAACACTATTGAGACGGTTGATTCGTGATAAATCTCCTCGCGTCTCTAAAGAATATGCACTCTTAGATTTCTCATTTGAAGATGAATGTACTCGTTATATGATATGGCAAAACAATGTCAGACAAGGCCTTGAGAAGGGAACTTCACCAAACTCTGTTGTGTTCCAGCAATATGTATCCGGCATCCTACCGATTTATGGAATTCCATGGAAAAAGTGCAATTATCTACTAATTCCATGTACGACGCCGAGCAATAATTGGTATCTTTATCTTGTGGATATATGCGAATGGAAATTTCAGATATATAATTGTAGCCACACCATTCGCTACCCAGACGAAATCAAGCTGCATGCAAAGGCGGTATTATTGTTAATTCAAGGGTTATTAATGCCCTCTGACAGACAGGGGTTAAGAAAATACGAAAACAAAAAAATGGACATACATATTATACCCTGTCCTGCTTCCAAAAACAGTGGGTGCGCATTGACTTTACTTAAAATTAAATTTACTCTTAAATTTACTTTCATATTAACATTACTAATAGTCTAATAATATATTGTATTATTTCAGGCCTAATTGTGGAGTATTTGTACTCAAACACATTGAATGCTTCCTTTTTGGACAACCAATTGAATCAATTTCATTGGAGAAAATCAATATATACAGGCGAAAAATTGCAATCGATGTAGCTTTCGATGAATATTTCCTTCGCCCTTCTTAAATGTCAGGTAAAATATATATGTTCTGTGTATTTCACTATTATTATTGTGGGTACCCAATTGGAAAAGTGCTCTCATAAGATTTCTTGATCCTGCTCTAAGAAGTATTTGAAGTGTTGGAGATTCCTTCCTGCTGCTCAAAAAAGTGTTGGAGGTGCTGCTAAATATTGGAAGTATTCAGGAAGGTAGCGTTATTAATTATTATTCGTATGCTGACTCTAATAATTGGATTTGATCCAAAAATGTCAACTGCACTTTACTATCAAATCATTGTAGATATTTTCAGTTTATTGTATCTCCTAATCCTGTATTCTATTTTAATCGATCAATATGATATTTAAGATTTTTGTTTTACGTTGTTATTATCATTAAATAGCACGCTAATAAACATATAATAAGTAAAAAACTCGTGCATCGCACGAGGCGCCAACTAGTAATATAAAGAAGTGAGAACAAGTGGAATGGTCGGATACCATACACCTGAACATTCGTCAAGTTTTTTTTCACATAAAATGGGATTTGCCAATCACGATCTTGTAAATCAAATTCTGGACCGTGACTGTGAACCGTCCACTGTAATAAGCAACAAAACAATTTTCGTAATCTTCCAAAGACTGTAGCATAAATTAATTTTAGTTACATCTATTGCTTACATCCGTGGAAAATGTCCATTTTGTATAAGCCTTCGTTTGATTCTCATTATTGTAGAATGATAATGAAAAAATAATCATTATTGGGCCCCACACAAGAGACAGAAATTCAAAATTGATGGCTTAATGTGATAGATAATGATCAAAATTGATGGCTTAATGTGACGAACATAATCTATATAAAATATTATATAATCAAAATCATGGTTAAGTTGCATCTAATTTTTCAACTGCTACTGTGTTGATGATCAACGCAGTGTCGAATGTAAAACTACGAATTTTAGTTTCATAATTGAATTCTGTAATAATATTCATTATACATAATAAACATTTTCTTCATTATGGTATACTCAGACGTCGGCTATTAATAAAGAGATAACACCTTACAACTAATTACTTTGAAAAAAACAATATTTTTATGCACTTTATATCTATGACTAATGCTTATGCATTAGCATCTATGTTACATTTATGAGTATTATCAGATCATAAGTCAGAAGTAAATGATAGTAAATTGATATATGTAAATCACTTATTGTCCAAATTTTCATTTTTTATTGTATAAATCAATAGTGTTCGAACTAAGTAAATATAGAGGGAATAAAACTTTAGATTGCAAAAGAAAAGAGCTCATGTAGAGCTTATAATAATTGTTAATTGACGATATTAAAAAAAAAAAAAAATTGTGGTTCACGAGCTCAAGATGAATCGTCTCGTTAGTCCTAACCCAATGTTTTTTGTTTTTGTCCTTTTGAAGTAGTGGTAGCTAGGGTTGGACAAAACTCCCGAACCGAATCGATCGATTCTTTTTAAGTTAAATATCCGAACGAGTATTTAAATCGAGAATCGACGGGTTTGGTTCCGTTCTCGATTCTAACATAAGTACTGAAGAATCGAATAAGAATCAAATATCTAATATCTTTAAATTTTTTTTATCTTAAATAAGTCAAATTATTATTATTTTTAAATAAATTTGCTAATTAATTAATTTAGTTCAAACCCAAAATATAATTTTAATATTTTTAATTTTTAGCCAAACTCAACTTAATCAAATTGACTTAAATTTTACCCAAATCTCGTATCTATCGTAGTATCGTTTATGTCGTTCAATTATTGTGAACTCACCATATTCTTCTTCATGTAATTTTAATAGTCAAATTTATGAAGAACTCAACAAAGAGGTGCAAAAGATATCACGAAATTGGATTAAGTTATTTTGTATGAATAAAGATTGAACATATCATAGTCGGATTAATGTAGCGTTGTTGTAACATTAAAAAAATTTAATTATTGTACGGAACACGTAACCGAACCGAATCGAATCATGCTCATCCTTAGTAATAGCCAATGAACAAAGTTGTGTTTTTTATTTTTTTTGATGAGAACATAATCGAATCGGACCATGCCTAATCCTAATGGTAGCCAATGAACAAAGTTGTGTTTTTCATTTTTTGATGTGGAAGCATTTAATGCCCGTCTCAATGCAATAGGATTTCCGTCATCTACACAGACATTTCAGTCAAGGATTGAAAATGAATTCTCAACGCATAGTGTATGGAAAACATTTTGATAAATGGGCAAGTAATGAAGAAATATTTTTTAATTTATTTAGTACTTACCCGCTGAAAAATCTAATAATACAAAATCTCTTATAGCTGTGAAGAAGAAATATAAAACAGCTAAATGGCAGTCTTCCCAGCAAATTCATCAAAGCGGAGACTTAATACAACATTTCAAGCTTCGTTCTCAACAAGTTTCCCTCATTGCTCAGTCGAAGGCAGATATTCGCACGAATAAGTAGTTAACACAGCCATCCGAGTGCAAAAATAGAAGAATTTGAAAAAGAGAAATTTGAGCTCCATATTTTTTATATAACATAATGCATGTATAGAATTGATCGTCACCAGACAATTCATTTCCCACAATTTCCAGTAATAGTCGTCCCCCCAAAAACACCTAATTGCAGAAGATTTGCAAAACAAGAAAAGCAAGTTAACATGCAGTACCAGTAGAGCATCCATTGTCTGGAAATATGAGAGAGATAACTAAATACAAAACTAGTATCATCCATCTCCTCGTCAATTATGAAAACACACTCTAAATTACGCGAGTATACTTGATTTTACAACCGGGAGAAGGGGGGAAATCTTTTACGGCCACCCCACAATCCTGAATTATAGATCATCATCAGATCTTGCACATTCAACATTGACATTACCAGAGATCTGATGGAGGTACTGCAGGCTTTTCTTGATTTCGTCCCCGAGATGAGAAACATGGAGCAACAAATACTTCTCTTGCAGTTCATAAACTAGTCGATTTTGATGTTTCTATATATCCTCCTTACAAACAAATTAGAACCTAAGTGACCAACAGCACCTGAAATGCATGAAAAACAGCTTATAAGAACAGTGGGAGAAAGCAGAATAAGCCAGTCCATAGGCGGAAAATATATAAATTCACTTTGAAGAAAGGAAGGGAAGGCAACAAAATCGTATCTTTAAAAAATCAACTGCCTGCCATTTACTCACCGCAAAGAATTCCTAAGCCAAGACAAAACATTAGTGTATAGCCAAAGTAAAAGCTCGTCTGGAAGAATCCTGACATCTTTGTCTTCACATAATAGTAATATATTGAGTACAAGTACACATAAATAGCTGTTGACGCTGCTGAGAAGAAAGATGTCCACTGCCAATGATAATTCTCGGCATTTAGCAGGAAATATGTTCCCACTATTGTCACGCACACCGTAACAATAATAAGAATCACGAAAACCAGAAGCATAAAGCCATATACGTAGTACACCTGTCCACAAGAAGCGATGAAGAGGATAAATTAGCTAAACAGCGAAAATGAGAGAACTTTTTTTAATTTTTGTTGGTTTCCAACAAGCAATATTAAGACTTGTCTGGAGCCGATTCTCAGCAAATTTTGAGGACTTTTTTTACCGTTACAGAGCCGCACTTGTTGACCAAAATTTGCAGAATTACATGTACACCCTTTTGACATTAATACACTAATTTTGAAAGGAGGACATTTATGGTAATTTAACTACTTTTGAGTCAAAATATTACAGCTGCCCTACTTCCCAACGGTCCACATTTTCCTTAAAATCTGGAGAGAATCGGCACTAGACACACGCTTAGTCTGTTTAGGCCTACAGAAAATGGGTCTTATGCATGGATCTTAATTGAAAAGGGAGATGAGAGGAGCACCAATAAGTTGGAGAGATGCATATGCCAAACAAAATTGAACCAAATAAATTTATCTTTAACAGGCATAAAAGGGCTCTCAAGGAACTTCCATTTACCCCCTATTTGAGCCCCATTCTTTAAAAACTCATTTATTCACATATTCATTTTCAACCACTCATTCCCCCAATAAAATAATTTTACACGTAAACTAAAAAAAATTTCGCTATATTTTAACCACACATTCTCCAAAGAATCACTATTATAAAATGTATTTTCCCAAAAAAAAAAATGGGGTTCAAACAAACCCTTGGTGCGTGTTTGTCTCCCATTATTGTAGAAGAAATGGAGTAATGAATAATATTTTTTGGAGAATGCGTGGTTGAAATTTAAAGTAACTTAATTGGTTTGCGTGTAGAATATCTTATTGGGTGAAAATGTGATGGAGAATCTTACTCTAGCAAACAATGTTTTGAAATAATGAGAGACAAACGGGGCCTTAATATACAATTCATCAAAGAAATAGTTTGTTCAAAACTTTCACTGCTCCTTGCCTCCTCATCCCACACGCCCAAGACTGAATCATTCAAGGGAGGTGCAGAAAATGAGAATCAAAACTGGTGCATCAGCAGATTGAATTTTTGTCAGCAGAAATGTATAGATAGTCACTTTTTGCATATGTTTGTTTTAGGCTTTTAGCAGAATTTGCATACCAAAGTTCTCTTGATTCAACCCACAAATAATGCCCCACAAAGCCACCGCCAACCCATGTTTGCTTGTACTTAGATTTTCAGTCAATTGAACCCAATCCCTAGAAAGGCATAGAAAATTTAGGAATATTGATTCAAACAAATCCAACTATCTCAAAAATAGTATACCCAACATAGATCTAATTCTAAATAGCCCTGATACCCCTAGGGCATAGGATCATTTTGATATCACTCTAGAAATTTATAACATTTCATGTTAGATGTAAAGATTAATCAATTAACCACTAATATAGTTTTCTTTCAACTCTGCACCAGATACTTCAATTTTCAGATAATAATAAAATAGACAAAGTAATGAACAAGAAAAAAATAGCATGATATATGGCTTTAATGAAGCTTTCAAAACTCCAGAGAGGTCAACTATATTACCTTGTAATTCCAGAAGGAAGTGAAAACAAAGTACATTTCAATGAATATGCTGCCAAATGGAAGCAATCCTCCCATCATAGAAACTACAGACGGAGTCAAGTACCACTTCTTCTCAGGAATTGGCCGGGGAATGGTCTTCACTCGGCATGGATTGTTTGGACCACCACTCCAGTTTCTTCCAACAACTGTACCCAGAAGTGCCAGGGGGAAAGAGACAAAAGCCCAGATGATGAAGACAACCACCATCGTGCCAAAAGGAATGGCTGCTAGGGACCCATAAAATATTGCAACAGTGTTCAGCATGAAACCAATCCCAAAGCACAGAAAAGGAAAAAGTGAAGCAGTGAGAATCATTGATTTAATCCAATTTTTGCCTGCAACATGGATAGAAGAATATTTTAGCATAAATCACATAACCAAATCACAACATGAGTTAGAAAAGGTATAATAATAGGCAAACAAAAAATAGCATGCTGCAAAGCAGGGAACCGTGGGTACAAATGGCATGCACTTACCACCATGGCGTGAGTACATTCCACCACTAACGTACCCCGAGATGAATGATGTAAAAGCATAACATATAATGAAAGTAGTGACAATCGCACCTCTCCTGGACAATATATAAGTAAAAACCATCAAGTTAGCAATCCGAATCAGATAACAAGAATAATGAGTAAACAGAATGGCGATGTCAAAAAAATATCCAAATCCGCTAATCGAAAAACATCCTATATTCTTGCAGGATGCTACAAGTATTATATCAACCAAAAAATAAATTGAAAAAATTGCATGCATGCTCTGAAAAACGGATTGGGGAAAGGAGGGAAGGAACAAAGTACTTCCAATAAACTACAGTGAAGTAAGATGACTAATTCTAGATTTCAAGTAAATTAAAAATCAAGTTGCATTTGGCATACCCGATATACAACATTCCGACAATTGCAAATAAAATGACAAGGAGAACCAGCAATGCTAGCTGTGCGCCATTGCCAACAAGAGCAGAGAGTAAAACTAAACTGCGAGGAGTCCTAAATACATCTCCATGAACAAGTTTCCAACCAGACTCTTCATTGACATCTCTTTCCTAATCACGAAGATGTTATGCGCACTTCAACAATGAATTTAAGAAATTCTCGAGATTTATTTGATGATAAGATTATTACCAGGGTTTCCAAATCATCATCCTCGCGAGCATATTTTGCATAATCATTTCGAAGAGTTCGCATCAATATCATCGATACCAGACCGGTAAGAAATATAACCATCATGAAGGAATTGAAAATGGAGAACCAGTGTATCTACAAGATTTAGAAAATGAGTCAGAATCTTGTGCCTGAAAATAGAGCATTTGCCACGAAACAGTACAAGGCACTTGTACTCCTTCCATAATTGACAAATTTGATCTCTTTTAAGCAAAATGTTTTACATGAGCAGAATCAGTCATGCATATTGATTAGGGTTGTATGAACTGACAAATCTTTTATTAACGAATAACCACAGCCGTACATTTTCTAATAAGTTGAAGAAACTGGTTTTGAAATCATTATGCTGAAATAACATCAACATCTGAATGTCAATTTTTACCTGATGTTCAAAAAATGGGTAGTCCAGGTAAACATCAAAACGACGAGCGAAAGAGGTGTTTGTCGGAATCCATTTCACTGAGTATGTCATGTCCACTGTTTCTCCAACTTCCAATGGTTTTGCACCCCCTTGAGTAAGATTGACATGAATGATCTATAAGAAAAAAGAAATTTATCAACAGAACAGAAAGATCTGCACAAAAACATAACATATAAACAGGCACACACTTGATCTTTGTTGTGATTCACAGTTATACTCTTATGTGTGTAGAGAACATGCTTATTATCAGTATTCTCACCCACAAAACCTGCAAAATGATAAATGTTAATTAAAAATGGGTAATATAGTGAGAAGATTTTGAAATGTAGTTGATATAAGAAAAGGATTCGAGGCATACCCCATAAAGGTAGATCATCTGAATTTGTAGCCGGCAGACCAGCAAAAAATACCCAAAAAAATTATATGTAATTGAATAACCAATATAAAAATGGAACTCATAATATATTTATTAATGATAATAGGTTCTGTAAGAAAATAGAATGCATAAAAACAGAAGACTGGCTCCTAGCTTATACATAAGTACATACACATACAAAGAGAACACACATGAGAGCAACCCCTAATGAATGGGATTATTCTTGTTCTTAAGCTAAATCCAATTTCAATATCAGTGAAGTAAGAAAAATTAAACATGAGCAGAACCATTGATCAATCTTAATCACCAATAATCCTACAGAGTACACATATATTTTTGGATAAAATAATAAAAAAGAAAAACCCCTTCATCATTTTAAGAAATTTTATTTTTCCCTACTGATGCACCAATGAGAGTCGAGCATAAAGACTCCTGACAACATATAATTGGGGTGAAGGCAGTGTAAAAATGTAATGTATAAACCCTCAGAATTTTGCACTATCTCTTCTAATAATATACAATATCAGCCATAGTTGATAAAAATATATTGAACTTAAATAAATACCAACCATGCAGTTTTCAGTATATATTAGTTGTCCAGATAAAATGAAAAATGTCTAAGCACAAAACTGGGACTCTCTCCACTTGCACACACAAAAACAAAACTAAAAAAAAAAAAAAAAAAAGAGATTGACAAGTTTACTTAAAGCTAAGTTGCCTCCAGAGTTTTGACTAAAGTGACAGTGCTAGCTTTACAAAAAAAGTAGTGCTAGTCAAATCAGTTAGTTGAGGATGGTAGCATGTCCGGTAAACAGGATCTTATATAAAACTAATTTTACGGAATAGTTCAATTGTAATAGAAACAAATTTATCCATCATCATAAATTTAATACGAAAATAAGTAACTTACCAATGAAAAATTCAAACCAATAACTATTCTCAATAGCATCCTTGAATTGTTTAACCTTTGCTTCATCAAGTTCAAGCTGACAAATAGTGGTTTTGTCCACAGATTCTGCCAAGAAGGCAAATGACAAATGTCATTATATGATAACATAAAAATGAATATATCCGAGAGAAAACCATGTGGGCATACTTCTGAATTTTATGTCAATCAGGCTGTCAATAAGCTCATTTCCACCCAATACCTCACCAAGGCCACCCCATTTGTGAGCAGCATTACCCAATGGACGACAAAATGGAAGACTAAAATAATTGTACGTTTCTTGTGGATTATTGTATGGCCCTACTTTATTCACCCAAAGGGTGATGGGATCATCAGGTTGATACTGCAGCGGAAAAGAAAAAGACATCAGAGAAAGCAATTGCAGCTACCAGAGGATACATTAATTTCAATTTGCACAAGCACAATACGTGAAATCAATGTTTAGAAAGCAATCGGAAACTGTGGTATTTTACCGCCATGAGGTGAGGCATAATAATATGCTTGTAATAAATCATAAATCATCTTGTAAATTCATGAAACAGCTTACAAAATTGATTATCTAATTTGCAAATAAATATAAAATTGATCGACAAAATACCAAATGATAAGTGCTCAAGTTAGTCGAGAAAAAAATTGTAATCTACTCTTATAAGGAAAAACAACCTACAAGTTTCCAATATCATTGATGAAATCCACGATCCTTATTCATCATTGAAACCCCAACTTATAGTATAAGATTTGCCTTAACCTTGTACATTGCAAATTTCAATTGCACGCAGGCAATGTAGGACCTTAGCTAACACCCCCTCTAAGCATGAGGGCCGGAGCATTAGGCATCTCCAAACATGGTTATAGAGAAATACCTGACTCGTCCTTGGCATATACTTGCTTTGATACCATTATAGAGTGCATGAGTCTAAAATGTAAACTGTAGACAAACTTACAATGTGAGGTTTGCCTTCTCCTTATACGCCGCACATCTCCTTTGCAACCAGGCAATGTGAAACATGCTAAAAACATCAATACTAATAGGATGTTCACGAGAATCGTCAACATTTTGATTTCTCTAACTCCCTCATCACTATTAGTCTCCAATCATTTTTTGTCATCATCCTCACTAACAATGGTGCATTACTTCTTCCTCTTTCATATAAAGGCAGGAGAAATGGTAACACATTTAAATTCATAAAAAATAGCCCCAAAAAAGTTGAAACTAGCAGTAAAAGTCAAAAAAGGCATTTTAAACAAGTGCACACCTCAACTTCCATAAGGCTTGTCCTTCGGTATAAGCCATGACAACTAGCACTCAATGTGCAAGAATTGAGGCCGGGGGGGAGCCAAGGGACCAAAAAAAATAAAATCTATTGGGCCGATACATAGTGGGCTTGGGGGGCAGGCATGGGCCTCCCTACGCCCCTGATTGAGGCATTAAATTGAAACCTCACTAAAGTTGGAACTCAGGGCCTAAGCCTTTTTAAAACATTGCAACAAATTAAAAAAACTATTGAACTGCATAAAAAACTGCATAGTTAACCGTGTTGCAAACAAATATCCGTTAAAAAGAAGAGTTCCTCATTTTTATCAAAAGGTTAATAATGTTGTTCTGCAGAGAGAACACTTCTTTTGAAGGGTGTTAATATTGATGAGAAACCAGACGGCTGTCTTTAAGTTTTTCAACCCTTTCTTTTGCTGGCCAATAATCAGAGGATTGCCACATAACTTGAAGATGCCTTCGAACTCATGACATCACTTTGTTTAAACAATAAATAACAAATAGGTTCCAAAACGTACTGAAATCTCAAGAACCATCAACTTAGCAATTCTAGATATACACCAATCATTTTGAGGTGATTAACTGACACGATGCACATTATGATGCGATTAGAACATCAAAAATCGAGACATATACCCATCAATTGTAGTTATAATATAATTTCCCGTAAAAAAAAAAAAACAACATTCACATTAGCAGAAAGACGAATCCTTAACAAATAAAATACTCACAACCCTCAGTCACCTAGACGCAGAAGTGAACAGTAAAACCACACAATTCAGATATCTTTAAACAGATCTGATTAACCTCCGATTAATTCAGAACCAATCGAACCATTTTAAATCAAAACTTGAGATACTATAATCAGAAAGCAGCTAAAATTACGGCGTTTTCTGTTGAAACGCGTCGAGTGAGTGAAAAAGTTTAATGAAGTATACCTTGTGATCGGACTCGGAGGCGAACGCAAGTGAGAGGATGAAGAAGGAAGCGAGGAAAGGGGAGAAGAGTCGAACGGTGGACAGCATCGGAACGTTCGGGTCAGGTTGAGTGAGAACGTGAAGGAATTGAAATGATTTTAATGCCGGGTTTTTAGTTCTGGCCGATTTTTAATTTAAACGTAGCTCGGCAATGTGGACTTTGCGTAGAGTCCACTTGTAATTCACTGAAAATTGAGATAAATTAAAGCAATCAAGCTTGGAGTACAGGGCGTGGATTCATGGAACCCACCGATATACATCACAATAGGAGGGGATGTGTGGGATTTTTTTGCCAATTTTTTATTGGGTCCCACATGGAGCCCACCCATATGAGTGTAGGTAAAACTTCTGTTGAATTATTTTCTGTACACTTAGCTTTATTGAAATTAAAGAGCCCATTTTAAGGGGATTTTGATTACCTTCCATTCAAATGAGATTTTGAAAGGAAATATATATATATATATAATAATGAATTTTTGAAAAATGTGAGGTTAAAAAACAATTTGAATTGATATGTAAAATAATTTTATAGGAGAATACGATGAAAAATGAATTTTGAAAAAGTGTGTTTTTTTTATAAAAAAAAAATAGAGTCTAAAGAGAGCCTTATGCCCCCTTTTTGGTACAAAATTTTAATTGAAATCAAAATCAACAATTAATTTATCACATATTTTATGGATCTTGCAATTTTTCAACCCACGTTTCATCAACTTCTATTAAAATTTACTAAAATTTAGTTTTAATCCTCATTAAGCAAGGACTTTAAAAGCTTAGTCGACAATAATTTTTAATAAAAAGGCCAACTCAATTTTTATTTTTATTTTTTTTTGTCAAAATAGTCTTTAGTCTATTTTATTATGTGTTACAAGTCTTAAATACCCTTCACTTAATATATCCAAATTAAAATCAAAATTTACCAAATCCCCCAACCATAAATCCCCATTTTCATACTCACATTCCATAGACATTCAAGCCCTAAAACTTACGTCCAAACCCTAATTTATTCTTCGTCTACATTATCCTAAAAATAACCAGTCCACAATAGAAACGACAAAACAACATGATGTTTTAAACTATTAGTGTAGTTTTGACTAATTGCATATAGTTTCATTTTATGTTTCCTCGTATCTACAAAAAAATGAACGATGCAAGTTTTTCCAACTTTTAGAATGAAATTGAGATATCGTGACCCAAAATGACATGATGTATATTTAAACGGTTAGGTGTCGTTTCAATTAATTTTGTGTTTGTTGCACTCTATCCACATAAAAATGAATGAATGCAAATTTTTTTTTACTACATTTGGATTCCACAGTCGATATAAAGTTCACACAATAGTGATCAATACTATTATTACCTGAGTAAACTACGGTATATTTCACTACAAACGAACGTGAGTACTCAAATTTCTTTATATTTCAATTATGAGATAAGATACTCAATAAATTGGCTCGTTTAATTTGTATAAATTTACTAAAATATTTCAAACTATGATCGATTAATTTTAGAGAGAAATCGAGATCACGTGATCCAAAACGTCACGTTGTAGTTATAAATGGATAGGTGTTGTTTTAATTAATTTCGGGTCAATTTCACTTTTACGCACATGAAATTGAATGAATACAAGTTTTCACTACATTTGGGATTTGTTGACGTTGAAAAATGTATAAACAAAATTCGAGCCAACTTAAGAAATGAACACGAATTCCGATGGGTATTGATCGATGGATTACAAGATGTTTATCACAATAATAATAATCTTTTTTCTTATAATTATAAGAGATATTTGAAATATAAGAGAAATGTAAGAAGTTTGCATTTTTCCCTTTAGAATTCGTTTTTTTTCTTTTTCCCATTTCATAAGCTTTATATAGGAGAAATCTGCATGCATGTAGTACTCCTGTCTTGTCATCATGATACCGAGTTGAACAAGTACATACGATGTCGAAACAGGATTAGTAATCGAGCTCAAACCTGTCAGCAAATCATGAGTCAATAGTACAAGTGGTCCCCAACAATTAATACATTACTTAAGGAAAGAAGCTAAGATTTTTGATTGGAGGATAAAGTGGGCGCTGATGAAAGACATTTACACATGCACATGTTTGATTGGTAGCTTATATACTCTGTCAGTGATTCTTAATCATTATTTATTATTTCACCTTGAAGGACTACACAAACTTCCTGAGTAAGCCACTGGAGACCCGAGCTCGCATTGTCGTCTCTCCATTGAGTACGCAAATCCGAACTAAGCGACCTCGGAGGTCGGTGTCAACAGAATTCATGATCAATGTAAAGCTCATGTGATAGTAACATACACTATTGTTCTTTGAATAGTTCAACAAAATTAGCTCGATTAACTTGTATAAATCTTTTAAGAAGTTTTAAAATATGATTGACTAGTTTTGGAGTGAAATTGAGATCTTGTTACCCAAAACGACATGTTGTCTTATTAAAAGATTGTGTATCGTTTCAATTAATTTCGTATTTGTTTCACTTTATGTTCACTCGTATCCAAATGAAAATGAATGAATGAATGAAAGACTTAACTACATTTGGACATCACGATCAATACAAAGCTTACGCAATAGTTTCAACACTATTATTTCGCGAGTAAATTACACTAGACTTCATTACAAACGAATGTAAGTAACTCAAATTTTGTTATATTCCGATTATTAGATAAAATACTCAACAAATTAACTCATTTTAGTTGTACAATTCTTCTAAATTGTTCTAAAATATGATCTACAAGTTTTGAAGTAAAATCGAGACCCCGTAAACCATAATGGCATGTTGTCTTATTACATAGTTAGGTTCCGTTTCTACTTATTCCGTGTCCATTTCACTTTATGTTACCTCATGTTCTTATGAAAATGAAATGATACAACTTTTTTCCTACATTTGGAGTAAAATTGAGCTCCAGTGGCCTAAAATGAAATGTTGCTATTTAAACAGATATTCCGTTTCAATTAATTTTGCTTTCGTTTCACTGTTTGTTCCATCATATCCGCATGAAAATGAACGAGTGTAAGTTTTTCCTACATTTGGACACTACAATAAATACAAATTTCACACAACGGTGACCAACACTATTGTTTCGTGAGTAAACTATATATCACTACAAACGAAGGTAAATAACTCAAATTTTATTATATTCCAATTATGAAATAAGATGGTAACAAGTTAGCTTATTTACCTTGTACAGGTCTTCTAAGATGTTCCAAATTATGATTGGCTAATTTTAAAGTAAAATTGAGACTTCATAATCCAACATGACATAATGTCTTTTTAAACAGCTAGATACCGTTTCAATTAATTATGTGTTTATTTCAATTTATGTTTAGTTGTATTTATATATAAATGAACGAATGCAATTTTTCCCTACATTTGAACACCCACGTCTCGGGAGTAACTACACTATACTTGGAACAAAGTTAACTCAAATTCTATTAACTAAAAACAGAAATTAAAATTTCAAAAAAAAATCAACTAATTGCTTAATCATATCAACTATTACTAAAAATGAGATAATGTCTACCTCTTCTTCAGCAAAAAAGAGGATCAACCACAATTCTAAGAAAAAAAAAAAAGACTAGATGAGTATCAGATCAAGTAGGATAATCAGTACAAAATAAGCACTATTGGTGGTCAACAATAATTAAAAACTAACTAGCATTTATACCCATGTTTGTCTGATTACTGAATTTCTCCTTCTAAAGTTTTGTTGGCTGATGTGGAAATAGTTGAAGTGAAAATGGTAGTCTACTTTTGTTACTTTCATTAAAACGATATGGTGTCATTTTCAAAACTACATAAACAGGCAGGGTGCCATTTTTCTTTGCATGCATGATGAAGGTATGGTTGGAAAATTGGTTTTGTTAGTTGGTTTGACCAATTATTTTAGTGGGTTTCGTTAGTTGGATAAGATATTTCTTTGGTTGAATATGTTGTACTTCATGAGTAGATTAATATAGTGTATTCATTTTCTCAAAATCAATTTAGGATGAATGAGAAATTAAGGTCAAAAGATGACCAATTGAAATTGAAATAAATTGGAATAAAAATTGGTAGGAAATTGAAAAGGTGCCAATTCCACATAGAAAAGCTAGAAGAATATAAACCACTTTAGATTATTCAAGTTTGGGACTTGGGTTTGGACCCTAAGAGGTACCAATAGTCTTTGAAGGGGAGAGAACCTACATGCAAGTAGGTTGGGCCAAAGCCCACACGCGCGCGCCACCGTCCGACCGGTCAGCCAGCTCAGGCACGGGTCGTGGGCCTGGGCTTGGAATTAGGCCAAGTAGATATATATTTTATTTATATTATTTTATTATTATTTAATATAATAATATATTTAATTTATATTATTACTTTCCTCGATTTTGTTTTTTGTGGCTGACATGTGTATTCTTCTAGAAGGATGGCTGACGGTTGACAGTTGGCTGTTATTGTCCAAAATGTTTGTGTTTATTGAAGACACAACTTTTCGACTTCAACTTCTATAAATAGACCCATATACCACCGGTTTCATTCACTCCAAAAAATCAATTCTGATTTTACTCTTCTTCCAAAATTATTCATCCGTTCCTACATTATTCATATTTTGTAATTTAGCCTCGGAAAATTATTTTCATGCATTTTAATCATTCATATTGTAGAGAGATAAAAACATTAGTAAGTTCGTCGAGACTTGTAATTTGTAATGCTACTATTACAAGTCGAGGTCGTTGTATCTTAGGAGATGAGTGTCGGAACGCCGTCATCACTAGTGCGGAGCATTATCGTCTTAATGAAAAAGAGTCAAACTCTTGCCTCGACCATTTTTCGTGCCTTCGTATTCACGACGTTATTCTGTCCAAATTAATTCACGATGATTTCATTACTTGCCTATTTTCAACAATGTTAAGACGATAATGGCAAGTAATATTGCATCTGTCATACCCCCTAATAATGCTCACGGGGAGAAACTGAAAAATTTCACGGGAGTGGGTTTTAAGAGATGGCAACAGAAAATATTGTTTTATCTCACAACTCTGAATTTGGCAAAATTCTTGAGTGAAGATGCTCTAACTGTTGAGGAGGATGAAACAGATTCTAAAAAACGATCAGCATTTGATGCATGGAGTCACAGTGACTTTTGCAGGAACTGCATCCTCAATTGGCTTGACAACACACTATACATCGTATACTGTTCGGTCAAGACATCTAAATTATTGTGGGAATCATTGGAAAAGAAGTACAAGACGGAAGACGTCGAATTGAAGAAATTCGTTGTAGGCAAATTCATGGACTTCAAAGTGATTGATTCTAAAATAGTGATGAATCAAGTCCAAGAGCTACAAATCATCTTACACAACATACATGCAGAAGGAATGAATCTCTCTTAGTCGTTTCAGGTCGCTGCGATTATTGAAAAATTATCACCAATGTGGAAAGATTTCAAGAACTACCCGAAACATAAACGCAAGGAAATGGGACTTGAAGATCTGATTCTACGGTAAAGAATCGAGGAAGATAATCACAATTTTGAAAAGAAATATGAAAAGTTGCAAATGGAGACTAAAGTCAATTTGGTGGAACCAAATACTAACAAGAAACGAAAGCACTCGGGTAATGGCAAGCAAAAGAGTAAGGCCAAGAAATTCAAAGGAGATTGTTATAACTGCGGTAAGCCTGGTCACATCGCAAAGGACTGCTGACAGAAAAAACAAAACAAAAAGGACCAAGTACACTTGACCAAAGAAGCTAGATTGTCTAACGGTGTGTCTGAACTAATGCTCTCAGCTGTTGTATTTGAAACTAATATGGTGGACAATCCGAGAGAATGGTCCGTTGATACCGGTGCTACTCGCTACGTTTGTGCTGATAAGGAGATATTTTCATCTTACACTCCTATCAATGAACAACAACTATTCCTGGGCAACTCGATAATATCAAAAGTTGTTTGTCTAGGTAAAGTGGTGTTGAAGATGACAATTTAAAGTTTGTGTAAATTAGAAGAGGTAAAAAATATTTTTATTACTTTTATAGATGATTGCACAAAGTACTGTTATATTTATTTGCTATAAGGAGTATAGACAAAACTTTAGAAGTATTTAAATAGTACAATAATGAGGTTGAAAATCAACTAAGCAAACGAATAAAAGTTGTCCGTAGTGGCAGATGTGGGGAATATGGAGTATCGTTTGAAGAATTTTGTTCAGATTCTGAGATTATTCATCAAACTACAGCTCCTTATTCATCTCAGTCGAACGGTGTTGCGGAACGCAAAAATCGTACTCTGAAAGAAATGATGAACGCTATGTTGATTACCTCAAAATTTGTGGGGGAAGCAATTCTGTCAGCTAACCACATTTTAAATAAAGTACCACACAAAAGTAGGAGCGAAACTCATTATAAGTTATGGAAAGGTCATAAACATTCGTACAAATACTTAAAAGTGTGGGGATATTTAGCTAAGATAGAAATACCAAAACTTAAACAAGTTAAGATAGTGCTTAAGACCATCAATTGCATATTCATTGGATATACTAATAATAGTAGTGCTTATCGGTTCCTCGTACATAAGTTGGACATTCCGGATGTACATGAAGATACTATCATTGAATCTATGAATGCTGTATTTTTTGAGGAGAAGTTTCCTTGTAAGGAAAGAAAAGAAATAAGTTTGCAAAAACAAACTTATGATACTGCAATTGGTAATCATCAAAGTGATGAAGAACCAAGACATCTTTTGGTCTAGATTTTTTTAACTTATCTGTTAGAAAATGAACCTAAGACATTCGATGAAGCAATGTTCAATTTAGAAGCTTCATTCTGGAAAGAGGCTATCAATAGTGAAATTGATTCTATTATGCAGAATCATACTCGGGAGTTGGTAGACCTTCCATCTGGTAACAAACCGTTATATTGTAAATGGATTTTCAAAAGAAAATTAAAAATTGATGAATCAGTTGATAAATATAAGGCCAGATTGGTAACTAAAGAATTCAAACAAAACGAAGGCCTTGATTTTTTCGATACATACTCACATGTGACAAGGATCACATCAATAAGACTATTAATTGTAATCGTAGCATTGTATAATTTGAAAATCCATCAGATGGACATCAAAACAGCTTTCTTAAATGGTAAGTTAGAAAAAGAAATTTACATGGAACAACCCGAAGGGTTTATTGCTCCTGGACAAGAGAAAAAAGTGTGTCGGCTCGTTTAATCGTTATATGGACTAAAGCAAGCTCCAAAACAATAACATATAAAATTTCACAAAACTATGTTGTCAAATGCTTTTAAGATTAACGAGTGTAATTGATGAATTTATATTAAAATCACACCAAATGCATAAGTAATTGTATGTCTATATGTTGATGATATGCTAATTATGGATAGTAATTATGATATCATAACAAATACAAAGAGAATATTAACAAAATATTTTGACATGAAAGATATGGGTATTGCAGATATAATATTAGGAATTAAGATCTTTAAAACATTTGAGGGACTTGTGTTATCTCAATCTCACTATATGGAGACTGTACTTAAGAAGTTTCATATGTATGATGAAAGTTCAGTTAAAACACCGGTAAACCTAAGTCAACATTTGGCCAAACATAAATGTGAACCTGTATCTCAATTAGAGTACTCTCGGATAATAGGCAGTCTAATGTACATTACAAACTATACTCGTTCGAATATTACATATGCAGTGAACAAATTTAGTAGATATACAAGTAACCCAAATAATGATCATTGGAAGGCATTGGTAAGGATTATTCGATATCTAAGATACACCTAAAATGTTGGATTACATTATACTAGATATCCAGATGTATTAGAAGGATATAGTGATGCTAATTGGATCTCAGATACAAAAGACTCAAAATCCACTAGTGAGTATGTTTTTACCATTGGTGGTGCGGTCGTATCTTGAAAATCCTCTAAACAAACATGCATAGCTCGATCCACGATAGAATATGAGCTCATAGCTTTAGATAAAGCTGGAGATGAAGTAGAATGACTTCGATATTTTCTAGAGGATATTCCATGTTGGCCTAAACTTGTGCCTGCAATTAGTATACATTGTGATAATTAGTCCGCTATCGGTAGAGCACAAAGTAGTATGTATAATGGTAAGTCACGACATATTCATCGAAGACATAATACTATTAAACAATTGATCTCAAATGGTGTTATTTCTATAGATTATGTAAAGTCTAGAGAAAATCTCGTGGATCCGTTTACCAAAGGTTTACCAAGAGATCAAGTATACTGTCTATCAAGTGGAATGAGCTTAAAGCCTATTACGTAAGAATCTTTGTAGTGGTAACCCAACCTTGCCACTGGAGATTCCAAAATCTTGGTTCAATGGGACAACTAAGTTATGAAGATTCAAAGAAGCACTTCGGAGTTAACTGGTACCCATTCCTATGATAAGAAAGTGCTACCTGCAGAAAGTTCTAAGTTAAGTTATACTTTTAATGATTCATATATTTTGGTCTATCTAAGTGGGGTATGACAGGTACTCTTAGTGGAGATCACTTATATAAGTGTGAAGTGTGGTCGCTTCTACGAGAATGTGTTAGGGGCTTGAATTCTCTAAAGCACTTATGAAATTCAAGTGTGGTTCGGGCCAAAATGAACACAACAGTGAGAACTCGAAAATGTTATGGAGGTTATTGTGTTGATACTATTATCTTGGTTTACACCAACGGCTGACAGTTCAAGACACCACGTTCACTGATTAACCAAGTAAATCCGATAGTATTCTACTACGGAAGGTTTAAACCCAAAAGGCATCTAACCGGATGCGATAACATTCCGTCTGATCTTTCTATAGGGTCTGTATAGTCTGTTGCATTAATTTTCATTCATGTGGGAGATTGTTGGAAAATTGATTTTGTTAGTTGGTTTGACCAACTTTTGACCAATTATTTTAGTGGGTCCCGTTGGTTAGATAAAATATTTCTTAGATCGAATGTGTTATACTCCATGAGTAAATTAATGTAGTGTATTTATTTTCTCAAAATCAATTTAGGGTGAATGAGAAATTAAGGTCAAAAGATGACCACTTGAAGTTGAAATAAATTGGAATAAAAATTGGTGGAAAATTGAAAAGTGCAAATTCCACGTAGGAAAGCTAGAAGAATATAAACCACTTTATATTACTCAAGTTTGAGACCTGGGTTTGGGCCACTAGGAATACTAATAGTCTTTGAAGGGGAGAGAAGCTACATGTTAGTAGGTTGGACCAAATCCCACACGCGTGCCCCGCTACCGTCGTTCGATCGATCGGCTTGGCTTGGGCACGGGTCACGGGACGTGGGCCTAGGCTTGGACTTGGGCCAAGTAAATATATATTTTTGGTAAAATAATATTTGATTTATAATATTTTATTATTATTTAAAATAATAATATATTTAATTTATATTATTATTTTCCTCAATTTTTCTGTGGTTGACATGTGTATTCTTCTAAAATGACAGTTGACAGTTGATAGATGGCGGTTGTTGTCCAAAAGGTTTGTGAGTGTTGAAGACACAACTTTTCGGCTGTTGTGTCTTTTGGATACAACTTTTCAACTTCTATAAATAGGTCCATATATCTCCGGTTTCATTCACTCCAAAAAATCAATTTTGATTTTACTCTTCTTCCAAAATTATTCTTTCGTGCCTGCATTATTCATATTTTGCAATCTAACCTCGAAAAATTATTTTTGTGCATTTTAGTCCTTCATATTATAGAGAAATGAAAACATTAGTAGGTTCGTCGGGACTTGTAATTTGTAGTGCTACTATTCCAAGTCGAAGTTATTGTATCTTGAGAGACGAGTGTCGAAATACCGTCGGCACCAGTGCAGAGCATTATCGTCTTAAGGAAAAAGAGTCGAATTCTTGCCTCCACCATTTTGGTGCCGTCATATTCACGACATTATCTTGTACAAATTAATGCATAATGATTTCATTACTTGTCTATTTCCAACATTATATACAACCAACCAACATATTCTGGAAGCAACTTCACCTTTGCAAAATACAGATAGGGCTACAAAAGGTCATCATTTTTCTAACACAATACAAAAATCATCATATTTACAAAAGAATTAGACCATTTGACGCTTATATATAATATTCTTCTTCACATGAATTTTTTTGATACCAACTGACACCGAATAGAATAACGATTATTCTGCAGGCTGATTTAGTAGAAAATTAATAGGGAAGAACACAGGAGAAAATGGCAAGAAAATAAAAGAATTCTTTATTATTCATCCAACATGCGAAAATAACCCTCATGTCCAGTTATATAGCTAATAAAATCATAATTATCGAAATTTTACCAAAAATAGCAAAATCTCAATATTCATACCAAAAGGAAATACGTAATAAAATAAATAATATCCCGAAAGTCTAGCTTAAATCGAGTTCTTAATCTATGTTAAAAAAACAAACGAAATATTACCAAAAAAGAAAAAAATAACTAAAATTGAGAATTCAGAAGGGAAAACAGCGAATTTTGCCTTCGAAATTGATGTGCACCGAGAAAAGCTGTGCGACCACGACGTACATGCTGAAAAGAGTTTTCCAAATTGGGGTCATGAACGTGATTCCAATAACCATAGCCAAAGTTATAGTCAAAACATCAAAACTTGTCGATTACTTGCCATTTTTACGCTGATCCATCAACGAGCTATTTGACAAATCAACTTCGTTTGACTTGGATCCTCCTGCATCAACTAGTGCCCACAAATCTCGATGCATTGCTAGATTTTCTTAAAAATAATGGCATGAAAAAGTACTAGGAAAAATAACAACATTTTCTACTTTTGAACTGTGCCTTCATTCTTAAGTTACAATATCTAATTAGTGCATAAATTTTCCATTTCTAAATGAGGAAAACGCACCGTGGCCTAAACCTTCCATTAATCAATAATTTGCACTTTCAATAATAAGCCTGGCCAATTTGGAAGTTGTTGTGAATAATTCATAATTCCAACAATTACGAAAAAGAATCGGTGATGAACCGAGTCTACAAAGGAAATAATGCTTGGGGTCCCTAACGCTATTTCACCTACTCGTTTATTGGAACGAGGCATTGGAAACTCTTAAATTAGGGCTGGACAAGACTCGAGAATCGAGTCGACTAAACGGACTTGAACCGAACCAAAGAGTTCTTCTTAAGTTAAATACCTGAACGAGTATCTGAATCGAGAACCAACTGATTCAATTCAGTTCTAGATCAAGAACCGAATATCCTTAATTTTTTTATTGTCTTAAATAAGTCAAATTATTTTTTTCAAATAAATTTGCTAACTAATTAATTTAGCTCAAACCCAAAATATGATTTTCTTATTTTTAAGTTCCAGCCCAAGTCCAATTAATCAAATTGACCTAAAATTTATCCACATCTCTTATTCTACTGTAATGCCGTTTCTATCCGGAGAAATTGAATTGGAAGTCCCTCTTTATTATTTTGAGCTCGCTATCTTCTTATTCGTATGATTTTAACTATAAAAAATGTGGAGAACTTAGCAAAGAGATGGGTAAAAGATATCAAGAGATTGTATTACGTTATTTTGTAAGAACTAAAATTGAATATGTTATTAGTTGAATTAATTTAGCGTTGTTGTAAATATAAAAAAATCAATAATTATACGAACCCGAGAACTGAACTAAACTGAACGGAATCGAACCCAAACTATTCCATAATCAAATTTAGACCTAACGATTGCATTTATTGAATACCCAAGAATTTTGGTTTGGTCCGGTTCTAAGGAGAACCGAACTGAACCGATCCGAACTATGTCTAGCCCTATTTCAAACTTGTAGAACAACTGCTGCGTTTTTCAGGTTCCGAAAAGCTTTCATGTGGACAATAGCTGGAGGTAATTCAATAGTCCAAACTTCCGCCTTTGATTGTGTTTACAGTTTTTTATATATAAGCACACATATAGGAAGCTTACAGTTGGTATCACAACTTTTTGTAATCTCTGCCTTGATTTCCAAGCATTTTCTTCTATGTGTTTTCTGGAGAATTTTAATGTTTGCGTTTAGAAATCTTTGGGAATTTGATTTCTAGAAATTCTGGAATTTAAATCGTCTAATTTAATGGTTGGAACTGTGAGAGACAATTGAGTTTCATAATCTGGTTGAACAGAAATGAAGTAGAATTGCTGGAGGTCAGGGATGACTTAAATGGGCCAAATATTTGGACATTGAAATGGTTGGCCCAATTAGCTGGTTGTTTAGCCAATTATTTGGATCAAATTTTTGGATATAGATTGTGTTGAGATGTGGTAAAATTATGTTTTTTTTGCATGTATACTGTCTATTAATATATACAATTTATGTATGAGCAAATCTTAGAATAAACTAAATGTCTAGTGATCCATATACTTTTAAGTAATTAGAGATTAGCCCCATCATCTTTAATCATGCAAACTGTATATATTAAGTTGTTTAGGATCACATATAGGAAAATGACATTTTTCGTAATTGATCATACTTTATACAATAAATTTTATCCCTCTTGAATTTTATTATATTTGTATGATTAATGAGGGCAAATTATCAAATTATAATTCTTAATTTACCTATGGGAATTAAGAAAAGGAACATAAATTTGATAGTCTTATCGTAAAGTTTGGTGAATTTAATTGAATTAAAAAATTTGCCCGTAGGCAAGTTTTATGTCATTAAATTCATAATTTCTGGAACATGATTTACATAGGTAAAACATGAAATGGCTTTATTGGTCTCAAATTTATGTAATGTAAGCATGTATATTTAATTTTTATGCAGTTATGCAACCTACGAGTTTTTCTGATATTAACTGTGATATTCCCGAACTAAAAGGGGACAACTATAAGGTGTGGAAGGACATTATTCTCCTTCATTTGGGGTGCATGGACATCGATTATGCTATTAAGAAGGACAAACTGACTACTATTATAACTAGCACTCCAGAAGAAAAGGCTCTTTATGAACAATAGGAACGATCTAATCGCCTTAGTGTGATGTTCATAAAGACCAAAATCTCCAATGACATTGAAGGTTGTGTGGATCAGCATGACAATGTCAAGGTATTATTGAAGGCTATTGATGAACAGTTTGTGCCATCAGATAAAACACTTGCTAGCACCCTGATAATGATATTTCCGTCCTTAAAGCTCATAAGTGTCAAAGGTGTGCATGAGCACATCATGCAGATGCGGGACATTGTGGGTGAGTTGAAAACTCTAACGATTGAGATGTTTGATTTTCCTCATGCACTACATACTAAACACTCTCATGCAGCAATATGGACCCTTCAAAATCTCTTATAACATGCATAAGGACAAATGGTCAATCAATGAACTTTTGACCATGTGTGTTTAAGATGAAGGAAGATTAGATATGGAAATGGGTGAGAGTGCATTATTGGTAACATGTGAAAGGGACCAAAACCAAGGGAAGAATCATATCCAAGTCAAACAAAAGGAGAAATGGTAAAATACCACCCAAGGTGAAATAAAAAAGAAAAGAAGTGCTTCTTCTATAAAAAGAATGGACATGTGAAGAAAGATTGCACCAAATTTCAAAATTAGATTGAAAATAAAGGTATATCAATCTCTCTTGCTTATTATGAATCTAAAAAGGTTGATGTTAATCATAATACATGGTGGATTGATTCTGGTGCTACAATCCATATTTTAAACACTTTTGCAGGGTATGAGAAACCTAAGGAAGTCAATGGGATGTGAGCAAAATATCTTATCAGGAAACAAGATGGGTTCGCATTTGTATAGGCAACAAAACAACCCTTATTCCAACACATAATCCAGGGGTGAAGGAATCATTCAAATTTCTTGTGGGATAACAATCAAATTCAAGGACAAGGAGAAAATTTTCAACAAGACTCTCAAAATACCAACAACAACAGCAGCAGCAAAGCAAAAAGCCATTGATTGATGAATTATTTACTTAGTTCTTACTAAAAGTGAGATTAATTTCTAAAATCAAAAGGCTATTATTTAGAACCGTCGGCTGCAATTAAAAATATGAAGATTCGGATGGGTCGATGGCAGTTGCATTAGGAGAACTCAGGGTACCTTACCAAGCGAAAAAAAAAAAACCCTTAAAGAACATGTATTAGCAATTGAAGCTATGAATCATGCAATTATTGAGACACCATTGTACAAGATTGCTACTTATATTGATAAGTGTATTCTATATATTTATTTAAGATCCTAAAATATCAATATTTGGTAGTTCTTTTGTAAAAATATATCCTAAATTGTTCAATTTTATGTTATATAGGTAAAACTCAATAGTTGAATAAGAAATCGAAAAAAAGAAGCGAAAATGGTGAAAAATGACAAAATCCAAAGTCAGAGGACCAAATTGAAAATACTCAATAGTTGGTTTGGACCAAAAGATGATACTTGAAAGATTTTTATAAGACAATTTGATAGAATTAGAACTCAAAAAGGAATGGAATATGATCAAAAACAATGTCTAATCGCATAAGTTATATTCTAGATTTCTAGTTAAAGATTAAAACCGATTGTTGGCATAGTAGACGTTCGAATTGGAAAACTCATATTTCTATCAAAGTTATATATATTTGAGTTATCTTTACAATTCACTTTGAATCTCATCAATTGGATATCAGAAGAGAAAGTTATGGCCAAAATACTAACTGTTGTGCAGAGATAAAAAAATCCACGCGCGAAGACAACTTTCCTTATTCGATTAGAATTCTTTTGGAAACCAAATTGGACATGATTTTCAACCAATTCTTGACTCATAAAAATAGAGAACAGCATAATACATATGGAGAGCTTTCATGTACATATTATACTCCTATATTCATTAATTATTATTATCAAATGAGAGAAATTCATAATTTTTGTGAGAGAATTGAAGGGGATTTGCAAGAATTCAATTAAATGAAGATTCAGACCTAATTTTTGGGTAAAGAAGAGAAGAAACAAGTGTAGAATTATCAAGAAACAATTGAAGAGATTCAAGATTTTAAGATTCATCTTCATCTTCTCAATTTATCAGAATTTCGGGTTATATCTTTTAACTTAAATATTATTTCTTGTAATTTCAATATGTTAGGCTAAACTTATACATTGCTAGAATGAGATGAACCCTTGTTACGATATTTTTAGTTTTTAATTAATTATTTTGACTTTAATTTGATTTGATTTTGCTTGTGGATGTTTATTATCGTTTTTATTGTTCTTTTCAATTGTTTGATCACCAATTGAATTGTTAGTGAATTTTATTGTTTTCGAGATAGACAATAGGGTTTATGCACAATATAATAAACATTGTAAAGTTTGATAGAGGATATAGATATATCTCTATACTTTATATGATTTCAATAGGTGTTCTAGAGCTTATTAATGCATTTATCATATTTGTATTTTTTATCGAGAGATAGAAGAGTTACATGAGGGTTTGATCACTATCGAAAGAGACTTTCAATTAAATTAGGATCGTTGACTAACATGAATGATTTCAAATTGTCACTTTAATTGTTACACTAAAAATGGAATAATAAGGGGGATTCGATATCTTAGCAATGCATCTAACATTTTTGAAAAATATATTTACATATTTTCATTAGTTTAATCGATAATTTAAGGATTAGATGAAAAAATCATAAAAGTTGTTTGCTATTCGATTAAAGTTGTAATTAATTTTAACTCGATAAAATACGTAGTCATTGTGAGTTCAATACTCTATTGATCAATTTATTATTTGTTCACTATCTCGTTCATTTGCAGAAAATCAAACGATCAAGTTTTTGGCACTGTTGCCGGAGACTATTGTATTTAATTAGTTTTAATTTGAATTTTTTTTGCTTATTTATTTTTAAATTTGATTATTAGTTTAGTTAATTTTAGTTTTAACTGTTTTTTTTTTGTTATTTACTTTTTTTTGTATGTTTTCTTTTTTATATCATTTAACTAATCCCCTAAAGTTTTAATCTATCTTGTGTTGGTATTTTCTCATATTTATACATGATTCTTATATTTGTAAAGTAACAAGATTGTTGCAACGACAAATCTCTACATGGATTGTCAAGATATGCTTGGATGATATCCAAATTGTGAAAATTGTTACGCGGTGCATTGTACTAGAAAATGCTTGTTCTCTTACACTAGTTTATACTCGCCAAAACTTTTGAGATTTCGAAAATATTTGATGTGTAGAAAACAAGCAATTGAAAAATCTGATGAAGAGTATATGCTTGTGAGAGATTTTGTATCTGATGATTGGGACGATGACATCAAACTTGTGGGAGATGGTCTTCCCCTATTGAATGAGAAGGTACTTGCAAAATACTTTAAAGAACTTAACAAGTTGGATGAAAACGATATGCTTATGGGAGATTGCATGTACTGGGAAGGATTTCAACAACGATGGTATAATCCATTCGAAGGAGTCAACATAACTAACTTCTCATTGTCTGTGGATCTAGACTGTGGACCGATCATTCAACCTGAAGATATATCGACTATAGAAGAAGGGATTAAAGAGAATGGTGAGTTGATCACAACGAAATCAAATGAGGATGTGATAATCAATGAGAATGAAATCAACTCATATTTTTTCGACTTTATTGATTGTCCAAAAATTGATTTTGTGATTAAGCCCGATGTAGGAGTGGAAGTCTACATAGTTGAAATTGAATCGAATGAAACAGAAAAGTCCTATTACATCGAAAAGGGCAAGGTTGTTTGGAGACTAAATGAAAAGTGGATCAAAGCCAAACGAAGAAAAATGGGCAAGACATCAAAAGCATTCTTTACGTGCCCGTGATTCAATTACCAAAGTCGAGCTAAAAACTATAAAAAAAAAAAAGCGCTTGTTAGGAGGCAACCCAATTTTCTAACCTATTTATTTATTTTGTTTTCTGCATCGCATTGCATATAGATTTATTTTGATTATTAGTTTGCATTAGTTTTAGGCACGTTTCAACTTATACAGTATTACCATCCTATCATATTTCTCTTTAGCTTTTAAATTTATTGTTGGTTATTTCAATTGTTTGGGCTAAGTAACACATGTTGTAGGTTATTTGATCTTTATTATTTGATTTGACCGCTATGTGCAGGAATATGACGTCGCAAAATACCCAAACCAGCATAGACCAAGGGAAAAACATGATAAAGAAAATTGTCTAGCTGTCGCATATAGTGCCTCACACCTTTATAAAAAAAAAAATCGGGGAGTACCTTCTTCTTTTTCTTCCCCCATCCCCTTAAATTCTTATTTATGTTTTATGACATTGGGGACAATGTCGATTTAAAGTTTAGTGGTGGGAAAAACTTTGAGTTTTTACTTTTTGTGCGTTTGTGTTTGTTTTTTGTTATTACTTTAGTATAAAATAGAAAAATATAAAAATCATAAAATTTTGAAATTTTTCAAAAAAAAAAAAAACAAAAAAAAAAGAACAAAAAATTATCTTGTTTTAGACTGTGTGCTTGTGTGGGCTAGATAATCTAGCTGACAATGAAGATTAAGCCCCTATTTGAAACCCATTTTGGGAGAAATAGAAATTTTGGAATAGTGATTGATGTGAGAATGTTTGGTGGAAAAGTGATGAAATTTTTTTGATTTGTGTGTAATATTAGTTTATTTAGAGAATATGTGATTGAAATGAAGAATGAGAATGAGAATGAGAAAGAGAAAGAAAAAGAGAAATTAAAGGGTGTCAAACAGGAGTTAAATTTGAGATTTGGTGTTGGTTTATGAACTGTGGATATGATGCATGCTAGTCTGATTAAGACTTAACCTTGTAAGATTTGATATTATACACGCACTAGAATTAAGTTGGACACCATGATACTATGAGTTGATTCATATGTTGAATATGTTGATAGATTAAACATATATGCTTTACCCAAATCGTACTAAATTATTTATCTTTAGACCAAATTTAGCACAATTTGTGAGTGATTTTGCTGTTGTAGGAAAATACGGATGTGGACATGGACTTTATGTGTGAAAACTTTTGTGTGGACTGTCTTAAATTAATGAGATAAAATTGGGTGAAAATCTTAAGTTGAAGGTCGATTTGCTTGAATATGTGTTTGATAAGGGACATTTCACTTATCAAGATAAAAAATTTTAAATATGAATATTCTCTTCGAAGTCTTGTTGACTTAGGTTATTAAGTCTGTAAGGGCGTTTAAAATCTGGTATCCTAAAGTCATCTGATTTATGAGTTATCGGCCTAAAACCCATTACATGAGTCATTTAAAAAGTTTGAGGGAGTGAATACAAAAAAAAAAAACAAAAAACATTTGAAAAAAAAATGCATGAAAAAAAGAATAATAAATGTCTTGGTTAAACTCCAAACACTTGTTTGAGAGAATTTGACTTTTGATGAAGGATAATTAACCTAAATTGAGTCTTGAAGGTCGAACCAATCAAAGAATTCGAGAATCCTTGTTTATTGATGTGTTGACCAGCAATTGGTAATGTCCACTTGAACTAAAGAGTGTGAGGATAGTAATGAAAAATTCAACCTTAGATTATACACAGGGAAAATAGTGAAAAAAACAAAGTTGGGGGGTGTGTGAATCATATGAGAGGTGAAATGATATATTTGACCATATGGGGTCAGAAATTGAAGTAACTTGTAAATTCATGATTGTCTACTTAATTATTCACACACACATGTCAGTTTTGCATTAGAAGAGTGAATATTGGTTTGGTATTATGACTTTGAAACAGTTTGTAGATTCAGTACTGTAATTTCAAATACTAAGATAAAAAGCTACATTATCTAACCAAATATTTTTGCATGCTTGTCTGTTTGTTGTTATTTAGGTTATAATTTTGTTTGAAGACAAACAATGTTTAAGTTTGGGGGTATTTGATAAGTGTATTTTATACATTTATTTAGGATCCTAAAATATCAATATTTGGTATTTTTTTTGTAAAAATATATCCTAAATTGTTGTAATTTATGTTACATAGGTAAAACTCAATGGTTGAACGAGGAATCGAAAGAAATAAGCGAAAATTGGTGAAAATGATAAAATTCAAAGTTAGAGGACCATATCATAAATACTCAATAGTTGATTCAGACCAAAAGATGATACTTGAAAGATTCTTATGAGACAATTGGATGAAATCAGAATTTAAAAAGGAATGAAATATGATCAAAATCAATGTCCAATCACACAAGTTATGTTCAAGATTTCTAGTTGAAGATTGAAACCGATTTTTGGCATAGTATACGTTCGAATGGGAAAACACATATTTCTATCAAAGTTATAGACATTTGAGTTATCTGTACAACAAACTTTGAATCTCTTCAATTGGATGTTGTAAGTGAAAGTTATGGTCAAAATACTAACTGTTGTGCAGAGACAAAAAAATCCGCGCGCGAAGACAATTTTCCTTATTCGATTAAAACTCTTTTGAAAACCAAATTGGACGTGATTTTCAACCAATGTTCAACTCCTACAAATAGAGGACAACAGAATACATATGGAGAGCTCTCGTGTACATATTATACTCTTATATTCATTAATTATTATCATCAAATGAGGGGAATTCATAATTTTTGTGTGAGAATTGAAGGGATTTGCAAGAATTCAATTATGTGAAGATTCAAACCTAATTTTTGAGCAAAGAAGAGAAGAAGCAAGTAGAGATATATCAAGAAACCATTGAAGAGATTTAAGATTTCAAGATTCATTTTCATCTTCTCAATTTATCAGAAATTCGGGTTATATCTTTTTACTTAAATATTATTTCTTGTAATTTCAATATGTTAGGCTAAACTTATACACTGCTAGGATGAGAAGAACCATTGTTATGATATTTTTAATTTTTAATTAATTATTTTGACTTTAATTTGATTTGATTTTGTTTGTGGATGTTTATTATGGTTTTTACTGTTCTTTTCAATTGATTGATCACCAATTGAATTGTTAGTGAATTTTATTATTTTCGAGAGAGAATAGAGTTTAGGCACAATATAATAAACATTGTAAGGTTTGAAAGAGGATAGAGATATACATATATACTTTATATGATTTGAATAGGTGTTCTAGTACTTGTTAATGCATTTATCATGTTTGTATCTTTTATCGAGAGATAGAAGGGTCACATGAGAGAAATATATTTGATCACTATAGAGAGAGACTTTCAATTAAATTAGGAATATTGACCAACATGAATGATTTCAAATTGTCACTTTAATTGTTGCACTAAAAATGGAATAATAAGGGAGATTCGATATATTAGCAATGCATCTAACATATTTGAAAAACATATTTACATATTTTCATTAGTTTAATCGATAATTTAAGGATTGGATAAAAAAAATCATAAAAGTTGTTTGCTATTCGATTAAAGTTATAATTAATTTTAACTCGATCAAATACGTAGTTCTCGTAGGTTCGACACTCTATTCATCATTTTATTACTTGTTCACGATCCCGTTTAGTTGTGGGAAATCAAACGATTGCCTATTCAAGCTTATGTGTCGTTTGTTCCATTTTCTCAAAGGTTTCAAAAACAGCCAAAAGAAAAACTAGTCCAGATTATCACAACGAGAAGTGGAGTTCATCTGCAAGAAATTACTATGAAGAAAAAATGGATCGATGAGAATCAGGTAACTACCATAGGCGAGGAACAAGTGGTTCCGTTTAAAGAATCAATAAAGGTTACACAAGAAAAGTCAAATAGTCCACAGGTTAAGGCAACAATTCCTGTCAATAAACACACAAATTCAGTCTCATCCCCTCAAAGGTTGCAGAATAATAAGCTGTAAAGCAATTTAAAAAGTTCTTGGATGCACTCAGACAACTTCACATCAACATTCCATTCATTGACGCTATTTAACATATTTCAAATTACACAAAATTTCTAAAAGAGATGTTAACTAATAAGAGAAAGCTGCCAGTAGATGAAGCAGTGACATTGACTGAAGAGTGCGACGCAATCATAAAACAGATGTTCCATCCTAAACTAAAAGATCCATGGAGTTTCATATTACCTTACTCTATAGGAAACTCACATAATTTAAATGTTTTAGTTAATTCAGGAGCAAGTAATAATCTGCTGCCATTGTCTATCTATGTGAAATTAAGATTGGATGATCTAAAAGTAATATCAATAATCCTACAACTGGCTGATATGACACTCAAGCATCCTTATGGAGTGGTAGGGGATATGCTCATCGAAGTTGGAGATCACTTCTTTCCACCTGATTTCATTATCTTTGATATAGATGATCAGCATATGTCGTTAGTTTTTAGGAGACCATTCTTATTAACGTACGATCATTAATGTATTTTGAAAAAAAGGTGAAATAATCTTAAGGGTGGAAGAAAAACAACAAAGTCTCACCATGAATGCTCTACTCAAGCAACCTCTAGACATTGAGGAGTGCAAAAGAATAGACCATTGGAGAAGTCACAAGAATAAAAAGGAAGAATGTGGAATAGTTGGATGAGACAACAATAAAAAAATTATAATCTAGAAGCTTAAAGATGACTAAAGAAACAACTACATGTGTAGTTGATGCAAGGCTAAAAACTATTTTTTCAAGTCATCATAATAGTCAAAACAATAAAGTCAAGCTAATGACTATAAATAAGCGTTTATTGGGAGGCAACTCATTTTTTTATTTTATGTATTTTACTTTTTAGATATAAGATTAGTAATTTTTATTGTTTTTAGTATTATAGGGTATCTTCATCCTCATATTTTCCTTTAAGGTGTGTATGAGCTTACTACAAATTGTTTCATATTATGATTGATTTTTACTATTTTGAAGGAACGTGTGAACTTAATACATTGGATAAGGGAAAAGACATAGGAAGTAAGCCAGCAATTTTTATGTCAGTCCATTTGAATGAACATGTCAATTGAACACATTGGAAAAATAATGAGTTTTTTTTAGTTTGTGTGTTTGTATGAGTGAAAAAAATAAAAAATAAAAAATAAATTTGAAAATCTGAAAATAATAATAATAATAATAATAATAATTTATTTTCAGCTTATTTATTACTTTTGTGAGTTACATAAATTTGCCTACTATAATGCATATATTTGGAACTATATATTAAATTATAAAATGTGAAAAAATTGCATAATATGGTTGATTTATGCTTATTCATGTGGAACTTGATATTTTTGCTCACAAAATTTATGTTTGACATCATGAAAGAATAACCTTATTCAAAATTTGAATAAATTGAAAAAGAAAATTAATTAGTGGATATAGATGCTAAATTCAATTAACCACTAATTTATACATCCTTGAACTAATTTTAGGATAGCTTGGGGGTGATTGAAGTGTTGTGGAGAGTCATTGAGATATATGTGGATTTCATGTGTGCCAAATTTTGTGTGGATAGTCTAAGGTCAATAAGATGAAAATTAGGTAAAAATCTTGAATTAGAGATTGATTTTTTAGAATATGTGTACAATAAGAGACGTTGCACTAATCATTACATAAAAAAAGAGAGAAAATGAAAAAAATATTGTCTTATTGTAAAACTTCTATTCGTGGATTTTATGGATCGAGTGATTAAGCCTGAAAGAGTATTTTAAATCTGGTGTCCTATTGTCACCTGACTTGGGAGTTATCGGTCAAAAGCTCACTACAAGGATCATTTAAAAAGAAGCAAATTACACAAAATTCTACCTTTAAATTTTCAAATTCAAATATAAGGTATAAAACTATTTTTCTTTTTTTTCAAAAATCAGGTACAAAATTAAATTTATAATAATTATAAAATTAAATTAATTATATACCTAACCCATCTATCCACCCACCACAATTTCAAATCCCTAATCTCTCTCTTCCCTATCCCTATCCCTCTCTCTCTCTCTCTCTCTCTCTCTCTCTCTTCAGTACGCCATCTCCCCTGTCTAAACCACCGACTCAGCCGCCTTCTGCAACTCCTTAGCCACCGGCTTCTGATCCTGTTCCTGGTCCTCTTCAGCTTTCCCTTCACCTCCTCCACCGACTTCTTCTCCTACTACGACTTCTCGGTGGGCATCCTTCTAGTGGGCGGCTTCTTTAGATCATCGCTGCAACGATGCTAGCCGTGGTTTTGTGGGTGATTTCTTCTTATCGAGTTTTTTGCAGCCGTCAATAGTCTAGATGGGATGATCCTAGATTCATTCGGGCAACTAAGTAATCGGAAACTCTCGCGGTTTTGGGGTGGTTTCTTCTAGTCGAATTTTTTTTACAGCTGTGAATAGTATAGATAGGATGATCTCAGATTCATTCGGGCAGCTAAGGAACTGGAAACTCTCGCTTTGTTTGATAATGAAATTTATGGTACCATCCTTTCCACAATCTTCAATCTCTCTACTATAAAAGGCTTTGACGTCTCTGGGAATATACTTCAAGGATGATTTTAATTTGTTATTATTTGTGCGGTGGTGTGTCTGTAGATATGGTGGTGCATTGTGCGACGGTGGTGGTTTGGGGTTTTTTAGTGGGGTTAGTGGTGGCTGTGTGGCGGTAGCAGTGCGACATCGTGGTTGCCGTGGTGGCGATGGCGGTTTGGGGATTTTTTAGTAGTTGTGGTGGCGGCTGTGATGGCTGTGACAACAATTAAAGGGTTGAGGATTTTTTTAGGTTGTAGGATTGAGGGGAGGATAGTGGTGCGGTGGTGCCTAGTTGGTGTTGGTGACGGTGATGGATGGTTGGTCGCAGTGATGGTGGCGGCACTGACTGCTCATCGTTGCTCATCCTCAGCAACCTCTGAATAAAAATATGGAAGGCAATCTGGCTGTTGCTGGAAACATGCTTCTTTTGGATTCTCTCGATGAACTCCTGCCTTTGTTTGACTTGAGCCTCAACAAAAATCAATTCGATTCGTAGATTCACAAAAATGCTTGATTGCTTATTTCTATTAAAGAAATCAGTTTCTTGGATTAATTATTATTGTTACAATGTTTTTATACATAATTTCTTGTTCTCATTGAATAATTTCATTGTCCTGAATTTGAGTTGGAGTTCTTGTTTTCATCGAATAATTTCATTGTCATGAGTTTGAGTTGGAGGAGGTAGTGGTAGTGCATTTGAGGTGATGACTGGTGGTGGATTGTGGTACTGGTTTGTGGTGATTATTTGTAACCAAATATGTATGTAATGTGACTGGTTGTGACTAATTTTGTGTTAATTGTGACCGATTGTGACTTGATCATATACGGTCACAATTAAGATTCAATTGGTCATAGACAGTCACGATGAACACAAATTTGGTCACAAATAGTCACATTGAATACACACTTGGTCACAATTAGTCATAGACAGTCACACTGAACACAAATTTTTTTCCTGGTAATTTTCTACTAGGTGGAGGCAGGGATGAGGTGGTGGTAGGTGGATCCATGTGGGTGGGGTGTGATTTTCAATTTTTAATTTTCTGGAAATTCTTGAGTCACCGGAGCGATGCCGAAATAATCGCTGGAGTGATAATTGGAGAAGTCGTCGGAGCATCCAACGGAGTGATCGCCGGAGAAGTTGTAGGAAGTAACACAAAATTGATCAAGACAGTCACATTTAACACGAATTTGGTCACAGTTAGTCACATTGAGTATACATTTGGTCACAATTAGTAACAGATGAGACCTGACAGCAACTTGATTATATAAAGTGACTTGAAATTTTTTCGGTAATTTTTTTAGGAGTGGTGGTAATTTTTTGGAAGTTTGCCGGAGACATCGTCGAAGCAGATGGCTGGCTCCGATGGAGAGGTGGATGGAAGGTGGTATAGTGGGAGAAGGAAGGTGGTGTAGTGGGGTGGCATTGGTATAAATAATTAATGTATATTATATTATATTTTAATATTTAATTGATTTATTTATCACCTGATTTTTGAAATATTTTAATAAGTTTATTATTTATGAAGTGTGAACTTTAAAACTAGAAGTTATGTATTGTTCCCTTTAAAAAGTTTAATGGAGAGAAGTACACACATAGGATGAAAAAAATGATTATTACATGTTTTGATTAAACTCCGAACACTTATTTGGAAAAAAAAATTACGTGTTATAATTTTGTTTAAAGACAAACAAATGTTCAAGTTTGGGGGTGTTTGATAAATGTATTTTGTACACTTATTTAGACCATTAAATTAGAGTATTTGTTAGTGATTTGGATGAGTTATAACTTAATTTTATGTTAATTATGTTTGTTAGGTTAAACTTAATGTAAATTGGTGGATTTGAAAGAAATGAATGAGAAACGTGCGAAAATTAAAGAAATTCAAAGTTTGAGAACCAAAGTGTAACATCCAATAATTGATTCGGACCATAAAACGATGATTGAAGATCATGTATGATAAATTGGATGTCAAAGAAATTAAATATAGTGGAAGTATTTTCAAATCAATTTCTAGCGAAGAAGTTATGCTTCGAATTTTTAGACTCAATTTGAGATCCATTTTTAGGATAGAAAACGTTCGAATTGGAAAAATTGTATGTTTAGAAGAATTGTAGCCCTTTGAAATATTCTTTCAAATCATTTGAATCACCTTAATTGGATATTTGTAGAGAAAGTTATGGCCAAAATACTGAAAGCTGCTAAGGGATGAATCGAAACGAACTTGCACGCGCACGGTACCTTATTTTCCCTAACTTGAGATCCATTTGGCTCAATGGCGCGCACGCGGTGGTTATGCATGTGCGCCGTGGGGTCCATTTTTGGTCATGAATGACTCAACTTCCTAGTTCGATCCAAATTCTTATGAAAATCAAATTCTACCTACTATTTAACTTACAAAGGGACGACTAGAACGAGAAGAACATATCAAAACCCTATTTTTCAACACAAGAATGAGGCTAACACAATATTCAAAGACAATTAATATAAGATATTGAAGATTCAAAATTCGAGTTGAAGATTAACAAAGAAGAAATTGATTTTCCACTTTTCAATCACTATTTTCCATTTCGAGTGATATTTTTTCAAAATTTTTTGTGTAATTTACATAACAACATGCTAGGATAATTATTCTCGTGTATTGGATGAAGATGAAACATTATATTATTTATTTTTAATTTAAGACGAGTAGTTAGTTAAATTCTTACTTTTCTTTATTAATCGTGTATGCGTAATTTTATTATTTGATTACTTGATCACCAATTAAATATATATTTGTTTATTGGAGTGTTGAGAGGCTCTCAATTGATTTAGAACACTACTTGATTAACATATGTTCAATAGATATTATGAATAATGTTTAAAACGTGTGCAATTTTTGAGATAATTGTGAAATTGAATGCCTTCTATTAATTCGAATTCGGAATATGAATAGATTTAATATATTTAATTTGTCTTGAAAAAAGAGAATTAATTACTATAGAATTACCAATTGTCAAGAATGCATGAATGATACTATCTACGTAATTGAGAATTGTAATAAATAATAATAGGTGAATTTGTAATCCAATACACTCATTCTATATAAATACAAAACTCGAATTTTACAAGTTTTCGTAGATTAATTAAAAATAGTTATCAACCACAAATCTCTTTCGTTGGCTCACTTTGAATCTGATTAAAAACCTAGTACACTTGAATTGAATTTATTCTCTATTGGACGATACTCTCAACTCATCAATTCTATTACTCGTCATCGATTCCGTACGCTTACAGATTTTGTACCAATGCCATCTATTGGCATTCTCAAAAGTAGCCCCCCTGCTAATATCATACACAACAACAGCCATCACAGCCCCTCTGCAATAAGCAGAAGTAACGCTCCGAATCCCTTTTGCCCAGCAGTGTTATGGTCAAAGTCAAACTCATCTCTTGCAAAATGAGACAATAAATAGATTGGCCCACTACCTAATCACCTATAAACCATTATCTTTTCCTTTCTTTGAGTCGATGATGCCCTCTATGGTCAGCAAGGGCATAGACATAAATGATGAATACTAGCAGTCTACAGGCATTCCAACGTGCTCAAAGTTTGGGCTGCCAACCCGTTGTACAAGTAACAAAATTCTAATAAAAAAAAAAATTGCACGTCTCGACTATAATAGTGCTAATAAGGGCGTTTTTTTTTTTTTTTTTTTGCATTACTCCACCCTGGTTGAGTGACGGGTGAATTACTAGAAGAAACTTAAAACGAAAAATTGTTTATTTCCATCGAGTAGTGAAGAAAAGAAGAAAAGACAAGCGAGATAAATAACGTAGAAAGTAAAACGACATTTTTCTTCCTATGTTCGTCTTGGCCCCCAGTAGGGAAAAAAGGAGTGACAATTTTATTTTTTTTATAATATTTCACCCCTTGTTCAAGTGGATCAAGTGGACTCGACTAAAGCCACAAATGGCAAAAATAATATTATTTTGATCATAGTCTAGTCAAGAATGACATACGAGTAACCATAATTAGATTCAAGGAATGCATACATTACAGAAGTTCTAAAGTTGAAAACGTGTAATAAATGGTCACAATTATGAGACCTCTTTACTCTAATCTTATCGAAAATGACAAAAGAAATGATATCAACTTGTTGAAAATTTGAAATAATTTTTAAGTATGATATTCATTTTCTTCACTAGCAAGAATATTAAAATAATATATGGATTAACTTCAAAAAATTAAAGTTATTTAGCTCGTGGCACTATCTAGATAAGCTCGGAATTTTGGGTCCATGAGCCGCGTAGTGTCGAGAATGTTTTGTGGGCCTAGTCGAACCGATCATTGTGATTGTCACATTTTTTTAAATTTGAAAATTACAAAAAGAAAGAGAAATTTGATATGACAAGTACATGAATTAATTGATACAACAAATGTAAAGATAGAGTTACAATAAATACGAGAAATTATAAATATAACTCGAGAGAGTTACTACAAAAAATTTAATATCGCGAATACATTAGTTATTTACGAGTTCACGATCCTACTCATTTTTTAAGGCTTGAAACCAATCACATGAAAGAGGAAATTACACTAAACCAGGTGTTTAGTTTTGACTTTTAAAAAATCAGGTTTAGTCTTTATTTAATCAAAAATCAGGTTTTAATTTTTACCATTAATATTAATAATGATATTTTAAATTAAACTAATCTACATACCCACCCTACTACCTACCCCACCAATTTTATTTTAACTATAAAAACGTAACCAAACCCTAATCCATTTCATTCTTTCCCCTCTCTCGCCGCCGCCGCCGGCCCCCTCCGCCGCCACTGCCCTTCCTTTCTCCCCCTCCCCTCCCCTGCAGCGTCACAGGCAGCGACGCTGCTGCCTGTGACGATGCTGAACGGCTGCGACGCTGCTGCCGTTCAGCAGCGTCGCAGCTCCCCTCCCATCCCCTTCTCCCTCCCCCTTCCCCTCCCCTCCACTCCTTTCCTGCTGCGAATCGCAGCATCACAGGCAGCGACGCTGCTACAGCAGCGTTGCTGCCTGGGACGGTGATTAACGGCTGCGACGCTGCTGCCTTTCAGCAGCGTCGCAGCGACGTCTCTCTCTCTCTCTTGCTGTTTTTTGCACTCTCCATTGTTGAGATCTGGTGGCGAGTTGGGGCATTTTTGTTGGGTGGTGGTTGTGGTGTGGGGATTTGTGATGTCGGCGGTGATGGGGCGGTGGATCTGGTGGCTGCGACGGAGTGGAGGTGGTGTCCTTTGCAAAGATGGGGTCTAGTTATAGAAAATGTCGTGGAGGTGGTGGATCTGTGGTGGCGGTTGTGTGGTGGTGATAGTGATCTGTGTGGTGGTGGCGGTGATGGGGCGACGGTGGTTCTCTTGGTGGGCGGTGGATCTGGTGGCTGCGACGGAGTGGAGGTGGTGTCGATGGTGCCGATGTATGTGACCCACTGTTTGTGGTGGGCGGTGGATTTGGTATCCTTTGCAAGATGGGGTCTGGTTATGGAAAATGTCGTGGAGGTGGTGGATTTGTGGTGGTGCGGTGATTTTTTGATTTTGCGGTGGTGACTGTGACCGTGGTGATTTGTTTTGTGTATGTGACCAAGTTATTGAACTGTGACCTAGTTATAGTTGATTATTTTGGTGTCTGTGATTAGCTTTTTAACCGTGACTCACAAATTTGAAAATATGTGACATGTGACATTTTTTTTTTGATCTGTGACCAATAAAATGATCTGTGACCAACAAAATTTCTTAACCTGTGATCAATAAAAAATCTGTGACCAACAAATATATGATCTGTGATTAACAACTTTGGAAATATGTGACCTCTGTGACTAAATTAAAAAACTGTGACCTATACTAAATCTGTGACCGACAAATTTTAAAAATCTGTGACCTATACTGGTCGGAATCTGACCAATCGCCGGAATTAAGTGGCGGCGGAATGATCACCGGAGTGGTCGTCGGAGTAGTCCCCGTCGCCGGAACAGTCACGGTGGCCGGGGCAGTGGGGGTGGGGCTGGAGGTGGTGGGTGGGTGGGTTAATTATATTATATTATAGTTAAATATTTAATTTAATATAATTGTAAAATATAATTAATTAATTTTTGAAAAACCTGATTTTTGCAAATTTAAAACTTGGGACCTGATTTGTGATTTTGGGAAAGAAAAAGCATGATCCATGCACTTTTCCCCACATGAAATGTAGGCTTATCGGACCATGAGTTGACTTGTGGGCCCTACGAACGACCCGGCCCCTCGAGCCTACGGACAAAGGCACCTAGGCTCGACTCGGCTAGAATCTCGTCTTGCGTATTGCTCAAGCTGAGATTTTTACGGGTCGACTTGCGAGCTTGTGAATTGATGAATAAATCGTCACCCTTATTTTAATCTATTTTTTTCTACACTAATTTGAATACTCTAATTTTTAAATTAAAGCATAAAATTACTTTTCTACTTTCATAGTAATGACTTACTTATCTTTCAATTTAACTAATTTTTTTTGTTAAAACTCTCTTATAAGTTTTACTTATTTGTTCTAAGTAAAAACTGATCTATTTGAAATTACTTTTTTTTAATCATATATTTTTCAAAAAAATTATTTTCACATTTCTCCATAAATCTTCTCTATTTTTAAATACATATTTTTCAATAGAACTTTTCACAAAATTAACTCTTAAAAATTAAAAGAAAAAATGATTGTAAATTATTTTTTGCACATATCGTTTAAGTGCTGAGATGGCAGCACCTCATTAACTGTTTTAACTTTGTTTTTTTAAAAAAAAAAATTCAAAATTCAATAAAATGTTGTCACGTGATATTCCGTAAATTATCTATAAAATCCGTCTCTTAAAAATTAATTTCAAGCAATGATTAGCCAAACATGCCGTATGGATATTAGTTAGTTCTGTTTGCCTCAATTTCTGTTCAACCTACGACCTCTCTTTGAGTTTCTCTCTCACGCACAGCCACACCATCCACACCCACTGGCACTACATTATTCATTTGCTTGTCCTTAAGATCCCTTAAAAAACTCCAAGTATTTCCCATCCCTCGCTGAAAACCCATTTCAATTGCTGTAAGATTATAACTTTTTCAATCTTTTTTGTCAGTTTTTAGAACCCTAATTTCCCTATTTTGATAAAAGAAAAAGTAATCAGAAGTTGCTTTATTGAATTCCAAGCGTCTTGAATCATATAGTTCCTGAATTGGGCATTTTCATATAGTGATTTATAGATCCCTTTTCATACAGTGATTTGAAGCTTGATAGATTTTTATAATTAGCTTGAATTCTTGCTGAAAAAAAAGACAATATATTTAGTTTGAATAAATCTCCGAATATTGATTTGTGAATTTCTTAATTTAGCTTTTGATTTCTTGAACTTGGGTTTCTAGATAAAGCTGAAGTTGCGTATGGAATAAAGCTCAGGCTTTTGAAAGTTTTGCGGCTTTGAACTTTAATTTAAGGAATTTGTATAGTACAAAGTGCGGAAAGAGAAAAAAATGGAAAAATACGAGCTTGTGAAGGATATAGGGTCTGGGAATTTTGGTGTGGCGAGGCTCATGAGGAATAAGGAGACTAAAGAACTCGTGGCAATGAAATATATTGAAAGAGGACATAAGGTATGCATTCTTTATTCCTAGTAGTAGTAATCACTAATTTTCTTGTCAATCGCCATTGATAGTGTGGTTTGCACTGTGTGTGTGTGAATCTTTAGATACCTGTTACTCTGTTGTTCAACATTTGAAGTCCCTTTCTTAGGTAAGTGAATTATACAAATGTGAAGTTGGCTACGATTAAATATGTTAACATTTGAATTTTTATTTTTTATTTTTTGTTTTTTTTTTCAATTCAATGTAACTTTGGTCATAGATTGATGAGAATGTGGCTCGGGAGATCATTAATCATAGATCACTTCGGCACCCCAACATAATTCGATTCAAGGAGGTGAGGAACCCAACGTTTTCCAAGTTTTCTCTCACATTTTCTGTTTATAAAGTGAAATGTGGTTAGAAAGGTTTGTTGTGCTGTTATCAGTTTGTGTTTTGGACCTACAGGTTGTGTTGACTCCTACTCATCTTGCCATTGTCATGGAGTATGCGGCAGGTGGAGAGCTCTTTGAGAGAATCTGCAGTGCTGGAAGATTCAGTGAAGATGAGGTATTACAACTTATTTTCAACAACTCCTCCATGCTACAGAAGAACGGGATCAAGAAACATGTGACTTAAGTTTCGTACATTTTGAATTTCCACGTGATAGATACTTTAACTTTCATTTTCAGGCTAGGTACTTCTTTCAGCAGCTCATTTCTGGAGTCAACTATTGTCACTCCATGGTAACTGAAACTTATCTTTCATATGGGCTTATATGTATCTATGAACTTGTAGGTTTAAATTATTTTTGGAATCCCATTGGTCTTTCACGTGCTGGAACTATGCTTCCTTGATTTTTTCTGTGCTCTGCAGCAAATATGCCATAGAGATTTGAAGCTGGAGAATACCCTTCTGGATGGAAGCCCTGCACCCCGCCTAAAAATCTGCGACTTTGGTTACTCAAAGGTTATGCATAGTTATCTGCTCATATAACGATACGTGGACTAGCTGGATTTGTAATGTGGAGCAGAATGTACTTAACGTGTTTGTATTTCTACTTGTTTAGTCATCTCTGCTGCATTCAAGGCCAAAATCTACAGTTGGCACTCCTGCTTATATTGCTCCGGAGGTTCTATCAAGAAGGGAATATGATGGAAAGGTAAACACATCATTATTTTTTTTTTTCTTGGTATGTAAGCATGGCTGCAAGCAGCAAGCCCGACGGTACCATAAAAAAAATGTTCGGTCGTACTCATTCCTACGAGTATATGTACATAACAGAAATGTATGCTTTTTACTTTGCAGGTTTTTTTGTTAACTTTTGTTTTCGTTTTTTCAGCTGGCTGATGTATGGTCATGTGGTGTGACCCTTTATGTTATGCTGGTTGGAGCCTATCCTTTTGAAGACCAAGAGGATCCAAAGAACTTCAGGAAAACCATCCAAGTGAGTTTCTTCATTTCAGTCTTTCAAATGCTACAAGGCCTTTGGTTTATGTAAATGAGGGAATTATTTAATTGTTACTCATGTATTCTTTGATGTTCTTTTCCAGCGAATAATGGCTGTTCAGTATAGGATCCCTGATTATGTCCACATTTCTCAAGATTGTAGGCACCTCCTTTCTCACATATTTGTTGCCAATCCAGCCCGGGTATGTATTCTATCGATGGATTACACTTGTTGGAGAACTCACTCATGTACTTCACGTGCATTTTAGTGTAAGCTAAATGATTATAATCTAGTTTTTTTTGTTATTCTTGGATACATAACATGGGATTAATAGTACAATGAAGACTTTATATTCGATTTGTCATCTTCGCTTGTTGCTCTGGCCTAGACTTGTCTTGGTGAGTTTCAGATAGTTCTATGTCATATTCAAAATGGAAGTCTTGGATTGTGCATACAATCATGGATTCTGTACACTATACCAGGAACCCTTTGTTTACTTATCAGCCTACTCTGACTTACGAATATTAAATAGTGCTTCGGAATGCGAAGTTTGAATTGTTTCAAATCCGTGATTAATGTCTTTGTGTTGTCTACCCACTATTTGTAGAAAGCATTTTCAATGTCATAACTGGATTTTGATTATCCCTTTCACTGTTTGTTGTGCCATTTTTTTAATAATTGCTGATATTTTAGATTCTCGAGAATGCTTTATCATTCATCTTTTTTAAGTTGTGACATAAGCTGAGCCACTTTCTTAATTTTTATATTGATTGTCAACATCACAAGTGGGCTTTGTAATGTTCCGTTTAAGATTTTGTAATTGGATTTCAGATTACAATATGATTTTCTTGGTGCAGAGGATCTCAATCAAAGATATTAAGACACACCCATGGTTTCTGAAGAATTTGCCAAGGGAATTAACTGATGCAGCTCAAGCAGCATACTACAGGAAAGAAAACCCGACCTATTCCTTTCAAGGTGTGGAGGAGATCATGAAAATTGTCGACGAAGCTAAGACTACCGCACCGGCCCCCCGTTCTGTTGGAGGCTTTGGTTGGGGAGGAGAAGAGGATGAGGACAAAGAGGAAGAGGAAGAACTAGAGGAGGAGGAAGAGGAAGATGAAGACGAAGACGAAGACGAGTATGATAAGCAAGTGAAGGCTGTGCATGCAAGTGGAGAAGTGCGTCTCACCTGAGCCCTACGTGCTGCACTGATTCAAAATCCGATGCTGTTATGGTTGTAAAAAAAGTACATTTTACAACTTGAAGTGTTGGTTTTAATAAGTTTGTAAATTCCTAGTGTTATGCTTAAGAGGCATGTGCATTTTATCTAGAGCGTAGTGGACAAAATTGCATGGTTAAGTTTGAGTGTGTTTGCATAGCACAGATATGGAGTGGATCAAATTACTCTTTAGAGTCGTTACATATTCGAGTTTTATGGAACAGTCGTGTGCATTTGAACCTGGAATCATGTTTAGTCGAAAGGATTTTGATGTGATGTTGCTTTTATTCGGAACACTGCTCACCCCTACCCCTGCTGTTTTGAGTCGTTTCGATCACAATTGCTTAAAGCGAATTTGTGCTCTTTTCCATCATAATGCTTAAAATCAGAATGGTCTGCTTTTTCTGTGCTGCACTTAACATGTTCAATCAACAGAACAATAAAAAGTGGGGATGCTTCTACTGTACTTCAGATTTGTCTAGCACTATTTTAACTTTAAAGCCAAATTGTTGTTTGCTCAAAGTTTATTTGTTTAGAAATGGTGTTGATTCTTTTCGTGGAAAAGGCAGAAATTAGGCTGGCAATACAAATGCTCAGTTGTAAAGTTGGTATTGCTAACCTGGCAAAAGTTCAGTGGCATATTCGGGAGTGCTTAAGAGTGTCTCCAATGGTGATGTAAAATAGAAATTTAAATCTTTAAAGTGGTCGAAAACCTCTTCAATGGAGATGCAAATTACATTTTCTGATAGAAAATGTATTCATCGTTTTTTTCCGTTGACATGAGGCAAAAAGTAGATTTAAATCTTTTCATTGTAACATAATTTAGATTTAGATCCACATGGATGCAAATGATGATGCAAAAGTAGTTTTAGAGAGATTAATTTACAGTGAATTTTACACCACCATTGGAGATACTTATAATGCAGGTGTCATGCTTGATTTTCCTAGATTCTTCCATCAAATAGTTCAGGCTCCATTTTTCTAGACCTTGTCTCCAGCTAGTATTTATAGCATGTTTGGATTATAATTTAAGTTGATTAAGCACGATTATTCACACATTGCGGATGAACGACTACTTATTATTTAAAAATCCCAAGCCATTTCCTAAACCACCCGTTGTGTACCTCAAAAGCCATTTGAAAGCCGACCAATTTACTAGGATACGACATATTTACTAAACTTATAGAATATGCTAAGTCTAATCTAGTGGTAATCACCGAGTACATCACATAGACAAAATGACAAGATGAGATGCCCCAACAGAAGGGCAGGTCGAAGCTTTTCAGCCTGTAGCTTTCCTCGCCCCCACTTCGTTGGGTGGTGCTTCTGTGGGGGATCCAACTTTTAGGCATCAAGATATGTTTTTTTTTTTTTAAATCTACACTTTTCAAAATCTAGAAAACATATGGGATTCTATGATTTGATTCCTTAGCATATGTTACTGTTCTCATTTCATTTCTCTAAACCTCGATTACTACGCAACGACTAGAAGATAAAACAATATGAGACCCTAAGGGGACGCTAGCACGCTTTGATCCTTTCATCCCGAACGTACTAACTGCTTTATTGAAGTAAATGGTTTGATTAATGCTCAGACAAGAGTTAGGCCTATCCCTTTGAATCCCCATACCTAAAATTCTACTGGCTTCTCCTAGCTGTTTCATATCAAATTCTTTTATCAGCAGCTGTTTGATCCTACTCTCCATCTTGTTTATTCTTACTAACATGTCATCAACGTACAATAAGAGATAATTAACGAAGTCAGTTGCTAAATGCAGTAGTATAAGAAATTATCATATTTATTTCTCATTAACTCTATTTTGATCACATAGATTTCAAACTTTTTGTGCCATTGCCTAGGCGATAGCTTAAGGTCGTTGATAAGTGTATTTTGTACACTTATCTAGATCATTAAATTGTGGTATTTGTTATTGATTTGGATGAGTTATAACTTAATTATATGTTAATTATGTTTGTTAGGTTGAATTCAATATAAATTGGTGGAATTGGAAGAAATGAACGAAAAATAGGTAAATATGAAAGAAATCCAAAGTTTGGGGGACCAAAGTGTACATTCAATAGTAAATTCGAACAATAAAATGGTGATTAAAGATCACATATGATTAATTGGATGCAATTGGAGGTCAAATGTGTGAAACATAGTTGAAATATTTTCACAAATCAATTTCCAGCCGAAAAAGTTATGCTCCAGATTTTTAACTTTAATTTGAGACCCATTTTTCAGTTAGCAAATATTCGAATTGCAAAAATTGTATTTTATAAGAATTGTAGTAATTTGTGTTTTATTTCCAATTTACTTTGAATTACCTCAATTGGATATCGAAAAAAAAGTTATGACCAAAATACTAAAAGTTGCTCAGGGACGATTTGACGCAAACCGGCTCACGTGAGGGGGGCCAATTTAAGCGCCCGCGTGAGACATTGTTTTTCCAACGCGAGAGCCATTTGGATCAACGGCGAGCGCAGTATTTATGTCGATTCGCGCACGATGGCTATTTCCACATATGAATCAACAATTTTCTTTCGCGATTCTAATTCTTTTGGGGACCTAAATTGGACGCGATTTGACTTATTTTCTGGCTCTTATAAGTAGAGAACTAGGGTTACACATGGAAGAAATCTCTTGCCTCTTCATACATAATAATATCATCAAATTCGTCAAGAACAAGGGACCAATTGCAATATTTTGATAGATGAGATCAAGCTCTAGTAAGGAATTAAAGCTAATCACATCAAGGTTTTGAAAAATTCAACTTTGGAATTGAAGATCAATATCTTTTGCATTCTATTATAATTTGGGTGATATTTTTCTATTATTCTTCTTATAATTTATATTTTAACGTGGTAGGCTAGATCCATTTTTGTATTAGATGAAGATGAACTATAATTGTTTATTTGTTTTAATTCAAGAGTAGTAGTTTATTATTTCGTACATTTCTCAATTAATTTTACATACTCATTGTATTATTTAATTAATTGGCAACCAATTAGATAATTATTTGCTTATTGTAGTGTTAAAAGACTTACAATAAGTTTAGAACGCGACAAAATTAACATACGTGCAATAGATGTTAGGAATAACATTTATCACATGTGCAATATAATATAAATTTTAATGCATTCTGATTATTCGAATTTGGGCTAGGAATAGATTCGGATCGTGGTATGATGGATTTAATTTGTTTTGGAAAAAACAAATTATATATCATAACTTTATCGATTGTCAAGAAAATATGAACGAAACTATATTCAAATCAAGAGTTGAAATAGATAGTAATATACAGATTCAAAATTCAATACAATCATCTATAAATGGATAAAAACCAAAATTTTACAACTTTCTTAGATTAATTTAGCATAAATCAAATCAAACTCTCTTTTCATTTGCATAATTCAAATTCCATACAAAACTAGTAAATTTGAATTGAATTTATTTCTTATGTGACAATACTCTCAACTTACTAATTTTATTACTTGTCAACGATCACGTACGCCTGTAGGTTCGCACGAACAGCCATAAAGAAATTTTTAAGCAAGCAAACCAAATCTTCAGCTCCCTTGGTTTTAAAACCTTAGGGCTATTACATATGCATGGTCTCTTAAAGATTGTTATTACATCCAGTTGTTCCAGTTCTAAGTTTGAATGAGCGGCAATCGATAAAATCTCTCTTTTGGTTTTAAACTTCACCACAAGAGAGAAAACTTCTAAACAATCTTCGTGACTGAGGCACACCTATTCGTCCCAAGACAAGAAGGCATGCAATGGGGTATTATGGAGATAAAATGCCGTCAATAGAGATAATTCTACTAGAAAGCAACTAATGATATTATGTATTTGACTTGTGTGTCTAGACTTACCATTATGTGTCACAATTTGTGCCAATCTAATTTTTGCTATCCCTCACAATTAATTCATACACGAGGCACAAAATATTTACCAATTATAACAAATCTGACTTCCTTCTCACAATGGGTAAGATAAAAACTTCTCACTGCTCACATGATAAAAGAATCTTAAAGGGTTTTTCAATAGTTATATAGTCAAGAGAATCTTACTCAGTAAGTGGGACGTTTTTAAAAAATTCTACCCGTTGGGAGCACGAGATCAATTCTACCAATTAGAAAATCCTAGTAATTAAAAGACTCGTACTTCTTTCTAGCCTTATTTAAAGTTACAATTTTCATATCCAATTATTGATCTTTCAATACACAAGACGTGAGGAGGATTTCTGGGAAACAACTGCACTATCAATATTATATACTGGTGGGTTTTGAATATACATACTGAAAGTCTATTTAGTAGAGATTAAAATCGGATTAAAATTGAAAAATTAGCCGTTATTATTGATTTTTATTACACGAGTGGGACCCAATAACGTTCATATTTTCAATTTTAATTAGATTTTAATTATTACCAAACAGGTTCTAAATATGATATATCCAACCATTGTATCCCCTTTTACCTTTTTAAGGTATTAAGTAATGTGTCGTTAACAAATTCAGTGTTCAACAAATGTCCCAATACTCGATCTATAATGTTTGGAAAAAGATTTCTTCTAGATTAAATTAGATTATCAATTGAAACGTTGATCTCAACATATTAAAACAATATGTCACACTCGGTAATCTTAAGAACTCTCCTGCCATCGACAACAATATTGTCATATTCGACATGCCATTTCCCTTTTTCCTTTTAAAAGACGACAATTTATTGATCTACGAGAAACAAAAGGTATATCCTATTTTAACCACTCTAGGTTTAGGAACCGTCGACCACCTTTATAAAATATCCTCATATTTCTAAAATTGATCGAGGACTTTTTTTACACTTTATTGAGAAAATAAGCAAAAATTCCCCCCAAACCGAGATGTATCCATTTCCTTTTGTCTGCCCGGAGTTTCTGTCACCACCTTTTGCGGCAAAGTGAATCATAGCCGGAAGCATCATTGCCAACTTGGATACTGTAACTGGGGTCAAATTTTCTGCCAATCACTTGGCCAAATTTACGCCTGTGAGGATAATTAAAGGGACAATACACAGCAACAGTATAATTAAAGGGACGAAATTTATTAAGTTTATTTTGGACATCAAGTCCAAATATCTAAAGTTGCAAGGCCAATAGTACTTAAACCCTAAAGGAAAATGAGAAAAATGAAGTTGTATGACTTAATGCACAACTTCGTAAAGACTGGTATAAATAGATAAATTCTGTTGTTATAAAACTTGATGTGTATAATGAATGTGATTATAACCAACTCGTCTAGCATGACCAACAATACCATTGACATAAATCCCTGAAGAATTTAATATGCATGAAGCATATAATTCAAGTTCTTGAGAAATCCATTTGGTGAAAGTACATAGATACTCATATAGGTTGCAATTGGGACGGGGAGTATGCAGTGTAATTGTCTTAATAAATATCCGCTAAAAACATGATACAAGAACGATTATATTTGTCAATGTGGATTTGCCTTTATCGTTCTCGATCATTTAGACATTATTGGCACTTTCGAAGAGCTTCCAAATGTAATTGATTACTTAAAGAACGAATTCTCATGACAAAAGATCTTAAAAAAGTAAAATTTTGCATAGTCCTTCACATCAAGCATTAGCCAATTGAATCCTTGTTCACTAGTTCTTATAAAGAAGAAGTCTTGAAAATATTTCTTATAGAAAAATGGCACTTCCATTTGATATCCCCATGGTTATTTAAGTGGACACATGACCATTTTTACTTATCGGTTCTAAAATACCCTATCTTAGTGCAAAATGATTCAAAATTAGTTGTTTATGATGATGGATGATATTATTAGATCTACATAAAGCTCACCAATAAGTTTATTTATTCAATGATATTATCATGATTTGGAGTAATTACGTATTGTACTCTTTTTGTAGATCGAGGCTTTGTCCCATTTAGTTTTCCTAGCAAGATTTTAAATGGAACAACTTTCGTATTATTATATTCGAAATAAATTTTACTATGATTTTTCTCACCGAATTTTTTTAGTAGGATTTTAATGAGACTTCTTCCTTGTGTAATGAACAATCAATGAGGAATGTTATAAATATTCCCAAAGAGAACAACACCAAGATATGTTTAGTCAAATTGGGATAAATAAATTCTTGTATGATTATGTTATTTTTTGTGAGGAAGCAAGTGAAGCCATCCATGAGCCGAACTTTCACAAGCCAACCCACTGAGTCAGCAAGCAATCTAGGCCCATTGTCTCGTGAATGTAAGCGATAACTTGTTTTAGTGTTAATTTCCTTCACTTTTTTTTTTTTTTTTTTTTAATTTTTTGACGTAGGAACTCGCAGCCGCTATCTGTGAGTGCGCACCGAGTAAACTTCGCTTCATGTGCAGTAACCCGAAAACGACACAGGAGAGATAAACCGCACTAGGTAAGTCCAGTACGACAGGCTCAACAGAGAAATTGTCGGCATGTGATTTGAACTCGTGACCATCAGTCTCCGCGTTCACCTACTCCACCAACTCGGCTATCCCCGAAGAGGTTCCCTCACTTATTATTCTATTTACTTGAAAACGGTTAAAAGATAATAAAAGAAAAGAAGTAAAACAAGTAAAGAAAAGAGAAAGCCAACAATGTCGACTCGCTTCCATGGTTCCATGGACAACACATTCCCACCTTCGTGTTGGTGGATTGGTGAAATATGCAGCTCACACGTATTCCATGTGGCCTCAGCATCGATTTATCTCATCTTTTGACCTTGTGACTTCTCATTTTTGCCTTTTTTTCTCACCTCTCTTCCTCTACAATTTGTTCACCCTGAAATGGATTCCAAGAAATTAAGAAGAAATTGACAATAACTTTGTTGAGCGATACAATGGGGAGAGACCTCCATCTTATTATGTTTGTCCAATATGGATAACTGCACCATCTTTAGCAAAAACAATTGCAGGCATTGGTTCTGTGGCATGTCTTTTCTTTCTCCTAGTTTTACTTCAAGATTAATAGTTATATCAAAAACAACTTTTTTAGATAAAAATGCTAATTTTATGCAATAACTATGAAAAAGCAGCTTTTAATCTCGAAACGGGAAAACAAAAGGAGAACATGACACAGAACCAGTGGCTGCATTGGTTTTGCAATTTGCATGGGATGGTGAACTTGTCAAAATAAATTGGACAAACATCATCTTTAACTGGAGGTCTCACCTGATTGTATCCCCCATCAAGATTATTTTTCTCCCACTCTTTCCGTGATCCTCGTACAACCTATTTTCTCCCTCAATGCCTCCACCAAAACTGCTGCAACTCCTCATTTTTTTTCTCTACAAGCAATAATCAGAACACTATGCATCGATCTCTGGACAACTAGTAGAGGAAGAGGTGCTTCTTTTGGCATTTGACGACTACTCTTATAGGCAAATTCTAACGCGCTTGCTGTCATTTCTATAGAAATGGTGCCGACGCGTAGAAATGCAGCTGTCACTTCCATAGAAATTCAGCGGACACGTATAAATGCAGATGACACATATTTAGAGAAATGTTATTTAGTACAATAGTGTTAAAACACCAGTCTAGGTAGGACTAATATGATATTAAATGAGAGGTATAATTAAGGATGTATTTGATTACATTTATTTTCCATAGAAAATGTCGGTTTTCCACCCAAATTCTTACTTTTGAGTGTTTGATTGTTATTATTTTTCATTGAAAATATTTTTCAACTTTTGAAAATATGTCTAGATTTCCTTGTTTTAAGGAAAACATTTTATCACATCTCATATTTTCCCCTTTTGACATAAGCAAAAAGGTATAGCATGTAAAATTAAAAGACAATCACATAGAACGATAAAAGTCTTCTCCTTTTTAATTTATCTTACTCAATCTCTCCATTTAGCATAAGCAAAGTAATATCACCAATGAGAGGAAGAACATGACACATTAGATTAAAAAGACATTAAATCAAACAAAAAATATATTCCCCCTATTTTTTATAAACCAACAATCAAATGAAAAATATTCGATTATCGTTAATCATTTTGATTATCATCGTTAAGAATATCATCATTCATATCTTCTCCCTTTGACATTATCAAAAAGAATTGGGGGTCTATATCATTTTTTCATAAACGTTAGCAGAACATTTCCATAATTCATTGAATAAATAGATCACATCACTAAAATTCATAGTAGCAATTCATATTTCCTCAATTCTTTGAAATAATTAATCACATTTAGAAGTCATCATACTTTATAGAAATAATTCCGGTTTGATCATGCATGATAAACATATTTATCACATAATCACATACTAACTATAATATCGAGTTTACTTGTAATTAAAAAAGAGAGTTGATCAAACCTCGATATTTTTGTTATGTTTATAGAAATACCTTGATTATCGTTTGTCCACTTGACTGGTGAGCTCATGGGAGTATTTATTTCTTGGATCTTCCTCATCGTCGATTGCCATGAAGCACATGTTGGCGATTTCTCCTTGACCTTTATCTATTAGTAATATTGGTAAAACGAGTAATCATGTCAACAATAGGTTTATTCTCTTTCATGAAGAAATTTTTAAAATCTTTAACTAAGTGATTTATCTTAGTTTCTTTTACTTTACTAGTTCCAACATGAGTAATTTCTAAAGTATGCCAAATATCATAAGTCGAATTACATGTACTAATATGATTGAATTCATTTCTATCTAATGCATAATAAAGTATATTTTTTGGCTCTAGCATTTAAATACAATTTTCTTCTATCTTCTTCATTGTATTCCTCTCTAGGTTTAGAAATTATTTGGTCCAATTTTCCATCAATTTTAATAACATTAGTAAGCCTATGAGGATCAAATTCAAAAACTTCTCAAATATTATAATCAATGGATTGAATAAATATCATCATCATAGTTTTCCAATAGTTATAATTAGTACCATCAAATAAAGGAGGACGATTTGTAGAACACTCATCAAGAGTTTGAAAAAAGTGGTTAATCATTATTCAAGATTGTGAAATCTTTAAAAAAATGAGCACCTTGTTCTGATACCAATTGTTAGCCCAATAATAACTAACCAAGAGGGGGTGAATTGATTTTTAAATTTTTTTCGACAATTAGTCTCAAAACTATTCAAATTTAAGAAACAAATACAAAGTGTAATACAAGAAGTAAATATGCAAACTCGATAACTTCATTCAAGTATGAATATAACACAATATAAATGGCAATGTAAAGTAAAGTGCAATAATATAAAGATAACAAACAAATTTAATGAGATTTGATACACAATGTGTTCTACGTCCCCATTACCAAACTTTCTGTCACGAGTAAGGTCAAATGCACTATAATGATAACTTACAACAAGGAGTACAATCCTTAAGTAACTTACAACAAGAAGCACTTATCCTTAGGTGACTTACAACAAGGAGCATTTATCCTTAGATGACTTACAACAAGGAGAACCTATCCTTAAAATCGAGCTTTCACAAGGCTCTCGAAACAATCAAAATGTAAGTGATAATTTTACAATTAAAGAAACTCTCTTAACCAATGATATAATCAAGTTAAGTATTAGAGAGTTAAGTAAACACTTTAATAGATAGTAAATAATAAAGTTCAAGTATTTTTGTTGTAAACTTTGATGAATGATGAATAATGAAATAGTTTGTGTCTTGTATCAAAGTTTTTCAACCAATGATCTCTCTTACCAAATAATACAAGTTAAGTATGAAGAGAGATTTTACACTTTAATAAAAGTGTTGGCAAAGAAAACCTTTATCAAGAATTGAAAGAGATGAGATTGAGAAGTTTCTTTGTAAATAGAATTCTTGATGAAATAGATGAAACTAGTTTTGATCAATCAAGAAATTCTTTTTATCAAAGTTTTCAACCAATATTCTCTCTTAACAAGTATACAAGTTAAGTATGAAGAGAGATTTTACACTTTAATAAAAGTGTTGGCAAAGAAAATTTCTATCAAGAATGAAGAATGTATGAGATTGAGAAAGTTTCTTTGCAAAAAGAATTCTTGATGAGATAGATGAAAATTAGTTTGATCAATCAAGAAATTCTTTGTAATAAATGAAATAGAATTTAAAATCAAGTAAGCTAAATGATTTTCAATAAATATACTCTCTTAATTGCTCTTATAAAATCTTGAGATTGAATGCAAAGAAGATGTATATTTATAGAACAAAAGAGGAGTCTGCACGAACTTTCGGTTGAGCACTTTTGATCGATCAAAGTGTGAATATAGCCGTTGTAAAATCAAACCATTGGAATTCTACTGACACTTTGGTCGAGCGATCGGTCAACCGAAATGACTGGATTTTGGAGTTAGTTTACCATATCAAAAATGTTCATTTTTCAAAATCATCTTCATTTCTAAAACGTTTCTATGCAAGTGATGAATTATGAAATATAGTTTGAGCTTTATGCACTTGCTAAGAATTGATGAGTTAATACCTTTACATTTAAGTTCCGATAAACGACTTCTAAATTCTTGTTCTTGTCGTTCTTTTGACTTGTATCTTGATTTGCGTCTTTTGCGAATCTTTAAGTTCTAATTCGATCGTCGCATGCAAATCTCTATCGTCTTAAATGCAAACTTTCACTTTGATCTTCATTTTAAGTACGGTTTATGATGGTTGATTTTTGCAATTCTTGATCTATTTTAACATTGAACTATCATCACTCAAAATCAAATGTTAGTAAATAAAATGACTTATTTTTTATAATCAAAACATTAAGGTCATAATCAACCATAGGTCAACATATCTCACAGTGTACAAGAAGAAGAGAGGCAGCATAATGATAAGACTGAGAGTACTCACTTGGCGTGAACCTCTCAAAACAAGAAAAAGAAGAGAGCTAAGGCTAGTACAGAAGGACCTTCTAAGCAGAAGAAACAAAAGAAGCATGATGAGAAACTTTCCTGCTACTTCTGCAAGAAGGCGAGACACACGAAGAAGTGTTCCAAGTATGCTACTTGGTGAGTAAAGAAGGGTATGATTCTAACTTTAGTTTGTTCTGAAGTTAATTTAACTTTTGTACCTAAATATAGATTGCACAAACAAATAAACAACAACAAGATTTAAAAGAAAAACAAACAAGAAGATGAAATTGACAGAGGAATAAAATATTTTATTAAAGACAACCAATGGAGAGAAAATACAACTTTTGCAATTTTATATTGCTATGAACTATTCAAACGAAATGAAGGGTCAACTATTTATATGAGACACGTCCAAACCCTAGAATCAACCTATAATATAGAAACTAGGTTAAAAGTCACGTAAAACCGAAAAAGAATGAAATAAATATGTTGTCCGTCGCTCGAGCGACAGCTCAACGACAGGTGGGCGACGAACTCCCTATTCCAATTTTGCTCCTCTCGCTCAAGTGATAAGCAGGTGTCTGTCCAGCACCGTCAATCTGCTTTTTTCCTTCTTGGACCCTATTTTGACATTTTCAATCCCAATACTCCACAATATTAAGCCCTAAATCTAATTTGGATCGGATTTGGGTCACAAAACCCAACATTGTCAATAGAGATAATTCTAATCGAAAGCATCTAATGATATTATGTATTTGACTTGTGTGTCTAGACTTACCATTATGTGTCACAATTTGTGCCAATCTAATTTTTGCTATCTCTCACAATTAATTCATATACGAGGCACAAAAGATATTAAAAAAATAAAATTTTGCATAGTCCTTCACATCAAGCATTAGCCAATTGAATCCTTGTTCACTAGTTCTTATAAAGAAAAAGTCTTGAAAAGATTTCTTATAGAAAAATGACACTTCGATTTGATATCCCCATGGTTATTTAAGTGGACACATGACCATTTTTCATCCTTGAAATGATAGTAAATGACCACTACAATAAAAATAGCCTACGGCAACGTTTCATCCTTGAAATGATATTGAATAACTTATCGGTTCTAAAATACCATATCTTAGTTCAAGAGACATACTACTATATCTTAATAATAGTTCATGATTCAAAATTAGTTGTTTATGATGATGGATGATATTATTTGATCTACATAAAGCTCACCAATAAGTTATTTATTCACATGTGAGTATTATGATGATATATGTGGCGCACGCGCGCACACATATATAATCGAGGCTTTGTCCCATTTAGTTTTCCTAGCAAGATTTTAAATGGGGATAAATGGAGCAACTTTCGTATTATTATATTCGAAATAACTTTACTATGATTTTTCTCATTGAATTTTTTTAGTAGGATTTTAACGAGACTTCTTCCTAGTGTAATGAACATTCAATGAGGAATTTTATAAATACTAGTTATGAATATCCATGAACTACAAAACATTTATCCTAAATATAACTATATGATTTTAATTTCGTATGTTACAATTAGCATACAAGAACCCGAAGAGAACAACACCAAGATATGTTTAGTCAAATAGGGATAAATAAATATCTTGTAACATTATGTTATTGTTTGCGAGGAAGCAAGTCAAGCCATCCATGAGCCGAACTTTCACGGGCCAGTCCACTGAGTCAGCAAGCGATCAGGGCCCATTGTCTCGTGAAACGTAAGCGATAACTTGTTTTAGTGTTAATTCCCTTCACTTATTTTTTTTTTTTTTTTTATGTAGGAACCCGCAGCTGCTATCTGTGAGTGCGCATTGGGTAAACTTCGCTTCATATGCAGTAGCCCGAAAATCACACAGAGAGATAAACCGCACTAGGCAAGCTCGGTACGATGGGCTCGACCGAGGAAGTGTCGGCAGGAGATTCGAACTCATGACTATCGGTCTCCGCGTTTACCTGCTCCACCAACTCGGTCATCCCCGAAGGGGTTCCTTCACTTATTATTCTATTTACTTGAAAACAGTTAAAAGATGATAAAAGAAAATAAGTAAAACAAGTAAAGAAAAGAGAAAGCCAACAATGTCGACTCGCTTCCATGGTTCCATGGACAACACATTCCCACCTTCGTGTTGGTGGATTGGTGAAATATGCAGCTCACACGTATTCCATGTGGCCTCAGCATCGATTTATCTCATCTTTTGACCTTGTGACTTCTCATTTTTGCCTTTTTTTCTCACCTCTCTTCCTCTACAATTTGTTCACCCTGAAATGGATTCCAAGAAATTAAGAAGAAATTGACAATAACTTTGTTGAGCGATACAATGGGGAGAGACCTCCATCTTATTATGTTTGTCCAATATGGATAACTCCACCATCCTTAGCAAAAACAATTGCAGGCATTGGTTCTGTGGCATGTCTTTTCTTTCTCCTAGTTTTACTTCAAGATTAATAGTTATATCAAAAACAACTTTTTTAGATAAAAATGCTAATTTTATGCAATAACTATGAAAAAGCAGCTTTTAATCTCGAAACGGGAAAACAAAAGGAGAACATGACACAGAACCAGTGGCTGCATTGGTTTTGCAATTTGCATGGGATGGTGAACTTGTCAAAATAAATTGGACAAACATCATCTTTAACTGGAGGTCTCACCTGATTGTATCCCCCATCAAGATTATTTTTCTCCCACTCTTTCCGTGATCCTCGTACAACCTATTTTCTCCCTCAATGCCTCCACCAAAACTGCTGCAACTCCTCATTTTTTTTCTCTACAAGCAATAATCAGAACACTAGGCATCCATCTCTGGACAACTAGTAGAGGAAGAGAGGTGCTTCTTTTGGCATTTGACGACAACTCTTATAGGAAAATTCTAACGCGCTTGCTGTCATTTCTATAGAAATGGTGCCAACGCGTAGAAATGCAGCCGTCACTTCCATAGAAATGTAGCGGACACGTATAAATGCAGATGACACATTTGGAGTAATGTTAGTTAGTACAATAGTGTTAAAACACCAATCTAGATAGGACTAATATGATATTAAATGAGAGGTATTAGTAAGGATGTATTTGATTACATTTATTTTCCATATATCAGTTTTCCGCCCAAATTCTTACTTTGGAGTGTTTGATTGTTATTTTTTCTATTGAAAATATTTTTCAACTTTTGAAAATATGTCTAGTTTTCCTTGTTTTAAGGATTTTCTAAGAGATAATTTTCACGGCAGTCAAATACACTCAAAATGAATTTACTTAATTTTAACTTTCATTGAGCCTATCACTTTGTCACTTCTTTTCGTCTTCCGGCTTTGCTTTTTCACTTTTTCTTCTCAGCCGGCTTTGCGATGAACCAACTTCGGTGGCACAAGATTTAGCTCCTGTTTCATCTCCATTTTTTAGGATATATTTATAGTAAGTAATTTTTTGGAAAATATCTGGTAAAAAAGTGGAGAAATATTTGTTTTACGTACAAAATTATTTTATTGAAAGACGTGTGGTTGAAAATGAGTTTTAAAGAACGAAGCTCACACATAAGATAGTTGAGAAAAAGAATTCATTAATATAGGAAATTTTTTTTTTATAGAACATTGGTTTCAAGTTTCATTTTCTTAACAAAACAAATTATAAAAAAATATTTTTAAAGAAATTATAAATTCCAAATTCAGCAGGGCAACTACCAGCGCCCCCACCTCTTTCCGCCATCAGATGGAGGAGAAGGCGTTGGGGGTTGAAATATATCTTTTATAATCTGCATGCTTATGTGTAGATTAAGAATCTAATTTCTATAGCGAAATAAAGAGGAAGAATACTGAATATGGTTTTAATAGCGTAACTAAAGATTTTCATTTAGTTAAGATGGTGAGTATGCTCACAAGAGGAAGAAGAGTAAATCTAATTTTAATTGTGAAACTCAAATGATAAAGATAATTTTATTCCTACTATGTATAGTAATTCGTATACAACTAAACAAATCAGTAAAAGGAAATACAATCATACAGATTAAATGAAATAAAATTATTGATATGAACAAGCAGTGAATCAAGGTGATTGTGCACGATATGGGGATGATGATAATGATGATGAGTGAATCAAGGTGGTTTTACAGGATATGGAGATGATGATGAGATAGATTTATCTTCTTTCCTTATATGCCCCTGCAAGATCGTGCTTCCATCGAAAACACCGATCTTGGACCGAAGAAGAGTGAATCAAGACTTGGTTAAAGGATTTGTAAGAACATCAGCAAGTTGATTGCGAGTGGACACATGATTGACAGTAAGCGAACCTTGTCACGCACAAAATGGTAGTCAAGGGTAATGTGCATCATCCTGGAGTGAAAGACTAGATTGGCGCATAAATATGTGGCACTAAGATTGTCACATAATAGGTTTCGGGTTGAGTTGGAGAAGCATAAAGTTCACCTAGAAGATTAGTGATCCAAGCAAGTTCAGCAGCAGTGGATACGACAGACCAATAATCTGCTTCAGTGGAAGATCTGACTACTGTTTTTTGCCTTTTAGAGCACCATGAAATAGGGTTGGATCCGAGGAAAACAACATAGGCAAAAATTGAGGTACAATCATTTGAATATGCAATCTGGCGAAGTGGTTGAAAGTGTAGAATCAGGCCATAGGAAATTGTATGCTTTAGGTAGCGGAGAAGACGCTTGACAGCAGTTCAGTGTGTCTGTGTAGGGGCACGCATGAACTGGGCAATCTTGTTGACAGTGTAAGCAATATCAGGCCTCTGAAAGCGAAAGATATTGCATAACACCAATCAAGCTGCGATATGCAGTAGCATCAGCGGCTGGTGTACCATCCAAAAGTACTAAGTGGATAAATGAACTGGCAGGTGTCACAGACTCCTTTAATCCCTCTAAGCTAAAGCGTGTGAGAAGATCATTGATATATTTATGTTGTGACAGAAACAATCCACGATCATTTGGAATGACTTCAACCCCCAAAAAGTAATGAAGAGAACCAAGATCTTTGATGGAGAATCTGGTGTGGAGAACCTCAATAGTTGATCTAATGAAGGTGGAAGAATTTCCTGTAATTAATAAATCATCAACATATACAAGCAGGTACACAGTGAGTTTACTGTTAGAATATATGAACAGAGAAGTGTCACTCTTAGAATTGGAAAAACCAAGAAAGATGATAAAATTTATTAGTTCCTGATACCAAGCGCGAGGAGCTAGCCTAAGGCCATAAAGTGAACGATGAAGCCGACAGACATGATGAGAACGAGTGTTATCGACAAAACCAGGAGATTGAGACATAAAAACCTCTTTAGATAAATTCCCATGTAGAAAGTCATTGTTTACATCCAACCGATTAATTTCCCAACCATAAGATAGGGCAAGTGTAAGAATAATGCGAATGGTAATAGGCTTGATAACAGGATTGAATGTCTCATGGTAGTCAACACCAGGACTTTGGTTGAAACCCTTAGCAACAAGTCGAGCTTTGTAGCAATCAATGCTACCATCAGGTCGTTGCTTAACTTGAAAAACCGACTTGCACCCATTGATATTTTGATTGGTTTGGCAATTAACAAGTTCCCATGTTCTATTGCAAATGAGAGCATTGAGCTCTTCACACATGGATTCTTTTCATTTGGGATTGGTAAGGGCTTGTGAAACAGAGGTAGGTTAGAGGGTTTAAGGAAGGGGATGTTTACGCACGGCATAGGAAAATTTGGTTAGTGGTTTAAAAATATTGTTTTTGGAACGTGTAGTCATGGTGTGGGTGTTTGGCGGGTCTTCAGCATTTTGATGTAAATGTGAAGGACTGGATGAAGTGCTGCGGCACTAGTACTCGTAGATGAAGTAAGAAATGCATCATTTGGAGAAGATGCCAAGTTGAGATCAAGTAGAGTGTCATCAGCATGTATGGTGTCAAAAATAGGGCTGTTGGATGGAGAAGTTACTGATTGCTCATGAGACGGAAGTTGATTCATTGAAGAGCGAGGTGTTGTAGTAGAATTTGAGTTAGGGGGTGATCTATGATAGTCACTGGGATTCAGTGGCAAAGAATCAACTTGGATAATCTCGTGTGATGAGGTAAGTGAGGATAAACTTTGTCCGTTGTTCTAATTTGTGATTAGTGTAAGGTCTAAGCCATGGATAACAGAGGTATCCAAAAACTTTCAATTCGAAATAATTTGGTAAGTTATTAAATAAACATTCAAATGGTAATTTATTATCATGTATCGATGTAGGAAGTCGATTGATAAGATAATCCGCGGCATTAAATGCATAAGACCAAAGGGAGAGAGGAAGAGAAGCACGATGTAAGTGTAAGGCCCGTCTCAGCAATGTAATGGTGAAGGCGATCAGCGGAGGCTACATGTTGTGGTGTATATGGTGGGGAAATCAAGTTTTGAATTCCAGAACTTAAGCCTTGATATTCTTTTCCACCATCTGAGTAGATTGTATTTATGGAAGTTTTAAAATATTTCTCAACCATGACTTTGAACTTCGGAAATATGAATAGACATCAGATTTATTTGCCAAAGAAAATAACCATATATACTTTGTATAGTGATCAACAAAAATAATATAGTAAGAGTAACCATCAATTGATTGAATAGGAGATGGGCCCCAAACATCTGTATATAATAAATCTAACGAACGTCGAACTCTTCAAACTTGACTCGCCAAATGGAAGTTTTTGACTTTTATTGCAATGACAAGAATCACAAAAAGAGATTTTTGGAAGACTCTGACTCGATTGGACTGGGAGATTATGGCTGTGTCTGTTAGAGATTATTTTACGAAAGAAATCGCTTTGTCTACCGTTATTTTCAACTTTTGGGGCTCAGCTGTGAGTGAACTAGTCAAAAATTGTGGCTAAATTTTGAAATTAACGAATAGAATTCTGATTTCTATCAAAAACAGACACCCTATATGACATAATTTGATGAAGAACTTTTGAAGATGGGTGATCAAGACGATCATGCCAACTATTAAGGGAAGTCTTGACACCATAACACGCTCGCTTTTTTATCAACTGGATCTTGCTTGTTCTTGACCACTCGTACACATCATTCTTGCTCCGCCCTTGAACCAGAGGTGCCCCCGTAGCTAGATCCCTAACACAAAAGGAAGAAGGATAAAATTCAACCAAGGTATTACTGTTTTTACAAAATTGGGAAACTGATATCAAGTTTTGTTTAATTGATGGAACACATAAAACATTTGAAAGGGAAAATGAATTAGTAGGGGTAGGGATAGAGGATTTTTCAGTATATGTAATACACAAACTTGTACCATCACCAATTATAATATCATTAGGTCCTTCGTAGAGCTGTTGAGTTGTAAGATTGTTTAAATCAACTGTTACATGGTGAGAGGCACCGGTGTCAAGAAGCCATTTTGATACACGACCACCACCTATAGTTGTGTAGTTTGCTCTAGGCGGAACATGTTGTCCAAGTTGTCGTTTCGGAGGATAGCAGTCACGAGCACCATGACCTCTTTTTCCACATTATTGACAGATTATGGTAGAGCCTTTGTTAGAGTTGTTTCCTCGATTTGTGTTGCCCCGATTTTGAATTTTTTTTTCTTCGGGTGTTGATTTTTGTGTTGTTCGGTAGGGATTAAAATTCAATTGAAATTGAAAATATGGTCGTTATTGGGTCTCACTCGTCTCATAAAAGTCAACGGTAACAACTAGTTTTTCAATTTTAATCTGATTTTAATCTCTACCGAACAGACCCTAAAGGTCATAGTAGTGGCAGTCATAGCATCATATTTGTTCTCTTCACGTTTGAGAAATGATTCATATTCTACAATTTTGTCATGAAGTTCCTCAAAACTCATGCATAATGATCTATCTTGTGCCCAATGTATTCTTGACTTTTTTAAATATTAAAATGATTATTATTAAAATGTATAATATTATTTTATATTATTGGAATATGAAGAGTTGAGAATTGCATGGTATTATGATCATTATATGGAATTATAGACACTATTCTTGAGAGAGGGGATGGTTAATTTTATGGTTAATGTGGGTAATTATTGTGGGATATCATGGGTCATAAGTTATAAGAAATGTGCTCCTTTGTCATGATATAATCTACCAAGTTTGTGTAAACGAGAATACCTTAGTAATATAGCGCTCAACTAGTGGCGGATTTGCGGTGGGGTCAGTTGTTCCCAAACTAAATTTCAAATTCAAGATTTTGTACAATATTTTCAAAAAATTCTTTATAATTTTCAATTTTGCCCCACAATTAAAATTTAATAATATTTACACACATAACTCTACAATTCTAACTCTATCCCTGTGCTCAACCTTAGACCCATGTCGCTGAAAAATATATTGCATGAAAACCTTTGACATCAATGCCGCCCCACCTCATCTTCCTATGAAAGTCAATATCCCTTTGTACCCATATTTAAATGCTCTGGAGATGGTCCAACTTTCATTTTTAACAAAATATTAGTTTGTGCACCATTTTAAATTCGCCTACATATCTTGTAGTCCAACCCAAACCTAGATAAAAAGTTTTTACATCTTCGAATTTCTTTTATCAAGCACATTTACACAAGTGATTCTTTTTTTTTTCCTACTCTGTGTTCCAGAAAAATAATGTAATTTTTGACAGAAATGGCGAGCGACTAAAGGCATGTTTTCTTTACCATTTTCAAATCGTTTTCTATTTTCGATTTTCCAAAACAATGAAAAAACGTTTTTGAAAACAAGTTTAAAATTTATAAAGAAAATCCAAAACGATTGTTTTGAGGGTTTTCAATTATAACTTGACCAAAATGAAAATTTTGGATTTTTGAAAATAATTTTCCAAAATGACAAAAAAAACATATTTTCAACAATTTCAAAATGAACACTCAACGCAAAACTTAAAATGATTTCAAACTCAAAACGAAAAACACAGAGAATCACCCTAAATTTTTTCGAAAGAGCTGACTCAAAGCTCATTTTGGAACAAGTAAAACAGATGGCCAAAGCCTCAGTAATAACTCCAATCACTGATCTAAAAATTTCAAATGCAAAATTCTCACATTTAACTATAAACAAAGAAAACAACTTAAATTAATAATAAATATATTAAAGAACAATTCTTTCAATTTTACATATAAATAAGATTTAACTATAGTGAAAAATAATTATATATTAGTTTATTAATAATCACAAATTGATGATCTCTTATTCATTCATTTACCATATTTACAGCTTTATATGTTTTCTACTGAATATCTAGATTCTTCAAAGTTCAAATGTTCATCATTAAAACCCCCCTTCAACCAGAGCACCACCTCCAAGTTTATTTACACGACAAACTAAGAATCATCAGCTAATCAACCTAATATGTACAGGAGAAAAATGTAATGAACAAATTACTCCTTCGTCATCAAAGATGCATACCAAGGGCCATGAACACTAACAGAAACCTTGGCCACTGCCACCAATACTGAGGCTGCAGCCACCACTTCATCAAGGAGCAAAGCCGCTCCCACTTTCTGCAATGCTGTTTCCGCCAATTCTCTTCCATGTTCACCATTTCCCCCGAGTACAACCCCTCTGGTGGCCAAATATATTGCACGAGAAACCACGTTAAAAACAGCATCTTCTTGTTCCAGATTTTTTACCAACATTCTTGCCATAATTTCCTTCATTGACTCGAGATTCATGCCAATTGACTTCTCCACAGCTTCACCAAGTACTGCAATGATATCTGGGATACCCGCATCCTTGTTAGAGTCAAGACATGCTGAAAGTTTTTCGATGCTGCTAGAAAGAAGGCTTTCCATGTCTGCTTGGCTGGTTACCATTTGCTGACTCACTAGAGCCTGTCGCAAGACTAGAATGCTGCAATCACAGCGGATGCATTAGCTCGAGGACAGTGGAGATGACAATGTTGGACAGTGTGAACACCTAATAATATTCTGCATTCAGATCGTTGTATTGGGTGGTCCAAGTATCCTATGCTATGTAAAGGAAACTTTAGGGTTCATGTGAGTGGGGGCGGAGGGTGGGGAGTGTTTTTCTTGGTTGAGATCTCCATTTTAGAACCACTATACAGCTGCAAAATTATAGGCGTGTTTCCTTTTTTTTTTTCTTTCTTTTCCCTATGTTGATCAATACTCTTTGGATTGATATTAGTGCTTAATCCCCTACGGACAGGGTGATATGGGAAGAATCAATCACCCTCTAATTCCCTAAGGGATGTGCATTACACTACTGGATGAAGGGGGGGTGGGTAAATGTACCTTGTTGCAATCACAATGATCTTCTGAACTCGAGACTGAACAGCTCTTAACCTGGAGAAGTTAAGCTTCATAGTCTCAGGAAGCTCATCCTCTTCCAAACCATGCACCTTGTTTACCAACTTTAACAGGCCCAACCTCACCAATATATCAATCTCCTCTCCGTTGCATTCTGAAGTGCGATCAATGTTCTCTGTAAACAAGATGCCGTGTTAATAGTAACAGGATAATACAACCAAATTCAACAACTTACAAACAAGATTTAGGAGGGACGAAATCCCAATCCAGAAATCAACCTGTCAAATTTGTAGCATAGGAGGATGAAGACGACGCATCAGCTGTATTAGTGCTCATTTTAACTAATAAACTTCCACCAGTTCGAAGAGTGGTGGATGGAAGGAAACTCCGAGACGAATTCTCTTTTTTGTTTGTCAACAAGGAGAGAGAACTTTTATGTTCATTCCATTCCTGATCTTTATTACCATTGATAGATGAAAGCCAATTTTCCGTTAAGGGTAGAGAGGTGGAGGCATTAGAAGGATGACCATAATGCTTAGTGAAAGCTTTTCCAAGAAACTCTAATGCCCCTGGCCCCTTCAAGAAAGGCTCCAAAAATCTTATACGGGCCACACTTATTTCTTGTTTGAGTTCCTGTCACAAGGCAAAGGTGTCAAACTTTGATTGTGAAGGAATACATAGAATACGGCAAAAGACTGGTCAGAGACAGCATGGACATCTTTAGCATAACTACAATCTCATAATAAATTTCTGCATAGATCACTTCCTACCAGTCTGGCAACCAATAATTGGTCCTGGCAAGACAGTTTTATCTAAAACCACACCTTCACACTAAATTTACTCTAATAGGAATTCCTCGTGAAGCTTTCATAGACAAATCAGCTCTTTTATAATCACCATATTAGGCACCCACAAGTGCCATACTAAAATGAACATGGCAACTCATTCATGAGAGATTAGCACTGGCACTATCCCTGTATGACTTGCACTAAGCTGCCATATGACCCTATAAAGCAGTGGAACCGAGCAGTTGCAAAGTGTCTTTCTACATGCAATGGAATGAAAAACCAAGTAAAGAAAGCAGATAAAAATACCTGTATCTGTTCTAGAACAAAGCGCAAGCCCTTAATGAATGCAATGACATGTGAATTCTCTGACCCATCACTGGCCCAACATACCTCAGCCAGCTCTTTCAAAAATCTCTGGTGCTTTTCCTTCAATTCATCCTCACAAGCAGGAGCAGAGAGCTTCTGCAAAGTGACCAATGCAAATTCCAGAATCTTTCCCAGGTAATCAATGTCCACTTTGCCCGAATTCAACACCTAAGGAAAAATTCAAGAGCAATGAACAGCAGATGAGAATGGACATAGCAGTAGCCAGGCAGGAAAAGAAGAAACAGAAGTACAATTACAGTAAATGGTCACCTCAGTGAGAATGTCCAGGTCAATAGCTTCAATACTTTCTTGTCTCCAACTCTGAGGAGCCATTGCAGAAATTTCATTGCTCACCTCCCTTGTCAAGTCAACAACACGGCTGTAGTTAGACTTGTCCTCTTTCACGGACTCCATGACACCATCCCAATAAGCCTTCTTCATAGTCTCTCTAACCTTTGCCTGCACATGAATTGAACAATCAAAACTCAGTGAATACTCAGCTTTCTTGCAAAATGGAAACTGATATATATCTTGGTAGAGTAAAGCCTCACAAGGAACTAAGGAAAAAAATTGTAAATTGATACTACGAAAACCATGCACTAACCATGATGTTGTCTTGGCCTTCATCAGCAGAATTAGAAGTATCAACAAACGCGAGGTTCACCCCATGGAGACATTCATTCACAATCCTCACATTCTCCAAGTCCAACTTCTCACTAGAATATTGGGGTGGGATACTGCTAGAAGATGGGGAACTAACTTCCTTGGGATTAACTTCGTTCCTAAATAAAGACCGCACTACAGGACTTCGTTTCTGAGTATTTTCAGCCAAATCATTTGTTTCGTCCGAGCTACCAAGGGAAGGTGGGGAAGCAGTATTAGGGGATAAAATTAGTGTAGCTAGTGGGCTGATTGGTCTTCCATTCTCCCTTGCCTCAAAGAATTTCATTCGCGTGTCAGAAAGAGCATTTTCCATACGTTCGATACCAGCATCTCCACTGAGGTGTATAACTTTCTCCCTTAAAAGCTTCTGATCTTCATTGACCTGCATTATTACTCTTAGAATAATGGATTTCATTTAACAAAATGTCTAAATGAAAAAATTAAGGTTAAATGCCCCAATTGCACTGAAGTTTCACAAATGTTTCCCAATTGTCATCGAACTTTTAAAAGTTCTTCGAGTTGCCATTGAACTTCCCCAAATGTTCCCAATTGGCATTGAACATTAAAAGTACTTTTAAAGAACTTTTAATAGTTCTCCAAGTTGCCATTGAACTTCCCCAACTATTTTGGTAAGTTCAGTGGCAACTCAAAGAACTTTTAAAGTTCAATGGTGGCAACTCGAAGACATTTTAAAGTTCAGTGGCAAATAGGAAAATATTTGGAAAGTTCAATGGTAACAGGGATTCAACCAGGGAAAATCTGGAATGCACCAAAACAAACCAATCATTTTAATTCAAAACAAAGAAAATTTTATTACTTCAGCTAGATTACTTTGTTTTGGACCTCAACTGGACAAAGAAAAAGGGGCTGGGAGGTAACCTGTTTCTGTATAGCCTTCATATCATGGGTGAGAGAACCACAATCTCCATCAGGAGTCATCTTGCAGGTCTGAATCATGGAGAGTTCTAGCCGACAAGCAGCCTTGACCAGATCTTCCTCTAACGACCTAGCATCTTTAACCTTCCACACCACAAAGCTATTCAAAAAGGAACACCATGCCGAATCAAATTCTCGAAGTTGAGACCTGAAAGTCCTACGCCCATCCAGTACACGGTTAGACTGCCCATCAGAAACTTGTATGGGTCCATTTAGTGTTATCTTAATAAGCAACTCTAACTCTTTCACAAATTTCTCGGCTGATTTTGCCAAAGCAATCTCACGCTCCCCTTGACCACTGATAACAGCATCTGGATGTCCTAGTATCATGTATGCACAAAGTACAACTCTCACTTGGTACCTCGATAATTTAACAGGAGTTTTGGCTGCTTGCCTACTGGCTGGAGTCTTTTTTCCCTCTCTACTTGAGACATTTTTCCTAGGTGTTTCCCTCCTCTTTGGAGTGGCTACTCGCTTGAGAAGGTGATCAATATCATCCAAACTAGAAGTATTAGGAGAAGATCCAGCCGTCCGTGACAAATTAAAGCGGTTTTCTACTCGGTCGAGTAAAGCTTTTGTTGTACGAAGAGTACCAGTTGACTGGATAAGAAGTGCAAACTGGTCAAATGGCATTCCCTTAACTGATCCCTCATTAATATTCAGCTGACTATAAGCTCTGGCAAGATATGCTGTAGATTTTTTAGCCATCACAAACTTCCTCCAGCACCTGCAGATTACAATGTTATCCAAGGAATGAGGTTCCAAAAAAAAAAAAAAAAAGACTACTTCGCGCATGATGATATACATAACTACTTCGTGATTGTTAAGAAATTTTTAAGAGACTTGGCCAATATTTGGGTCACGTTTATAGACTTTATGAACAGTCGAGCCACATTTTGAGGGACCCACGTACTACCAACTTATCTACGACTCATTTCTATCTATACATAATTTACACAGTTTAAAAACACTTCCCAAACATGCTTTTAGCCTTCACTAGACTCAGGAATCCCATTCATAATAATTGATATTAAACTAAATATCCTGCATGTACCTTGCTAATTTTCTGGAAAGGATGTCAGCCTCCTGCTCTTGCGTGAAATTCCAATCATAACAAACAAAATTCTGTGGTCTTCCTCTCTGCTTTAAATATTCTGCTCTCTGTCTCCTTGCCTATTTCACCATAAAATCCAATTGTAAAAATGACAAAGACAAGAACGCCAAGTAAATCTTAACCAACATGGGACTACGAGAATACCCTTTGTAGTCTGTCTTCTAGCTTGTTCTTCATTTCCTTCCTCTCAATCTCTCGCTGGTGAGAAATGGACCTTGCTACCTTCCTCACCTGCAAGACCCTGGCACGTACCCTCCTCTTCTCTGCTTCCAGCAGTGCCAGTCGCTTCTTCTCGGCAGCTGCACGCTTTTGGCATATTGCAGTGCACACTCGTTCCTTATACTTGCTCTCCCTGGCCATCCTTCGAAGCAATGATTGAGATGTTCTCTCCTTTAGTGTGGCCCTCCTTTGCTTATAAGCCTTGAGGATAAGCATTCTATTGGCCTCTGCCTGCTGAACCCGCATTTCAACCTTTATACCTAACTCAGCACGTTCCTTTCTGAAGCGCATTTCTGCCTCTAACTTAGCAGCTTGCCGCAATTCATCAAGCTTAGCGAGGCGCATCTGTGCATTTGTCAGAATGCTCAACCTGTCAATTCAACAAATTGAATAAGTATGACCACACGATTGTTCGTATTTGAAATTCCTACAGCGAGTAAATATATAAGCCACCTTTCCAGGGCAGGGAAGTATATCAAGGTGCATATTATCCTAGGGACAGACATGTCACATTAATGAAAATGATGAAGACATAAAGTACTTGTTAATTAAGTTTTTATCCATATCCTCGTAAAAGGGAATACTTATGTTGATGAGGAGGAGATCTTCTGGGTTAGAGCTAACTGTGACCACACAATCGTTCATATTTGAAGTTCCTACAGCAAGTAAATATCTAAGCCACCTTTCAGGGGCGGGGTGGGGCGCTTATTATCCTAGGGACAGACGTCACATTAATGAAAATGATGAAAACATAAAGTGCTTGTTAATTAAATTTTCATCTATATTCATTTTTTTTTTTTTTTGAAAGGTGAAACATAAGGAATTTTCATCTATATTCTCATAAAAGGGAATACTTTTATTGATGAGGAGAAGATCTTCCGGGTTTAGAGCTGATTGGAATAACTATACGTCTATACCACATTTACTTGACCATGGTGTAACTAACTAACTATATCACATTTATTAACCAAATAAAACAGAGAAATTAACTCCGGATTAAGAGAGAGACAAAGACAGATGTTAATATGCCAAACTTCTTACACGCTCAAACAGAATTCTTCCTTTTACAAAGTAGGGTTTCTTCTGCTGAGGCCATGGGCTGTAGCATAACAGATTTATTCAGACTAACAAAATGCATTATACTCAAAATGCTTACATCTTATTAAACATTCTTGACAAAGAAAGTCATCAAACAATGACCACGAAGCTTAAGAAGATTCCAACTGATAAAGGATGAGATAGATTAGTTCGTGAGCAATATGAAATCCCAACTAGTTCATACGAATGTTATCCAGTGCATAAGCTGCTTTCAGCTATATCAATTGGCTTAAATTGAAATCAAGAGAACAAGTTTTACCTTTTCTCTTCAGCAGCTTGAAGCTTAGCCTCAAGGCGGTGTCCAAGATCATCTTCATGAGATGAACATCGCGAGGGGCTTCTAGGCTTTGGCCTAGCCTTGCTGGACAAATTCTCATAAAACTTCTGTAATTTTATTAAATTTAAATGAAATCAGTAGCGTTAAAGTATGTCAGATTATGAAAAATATATAAACAAGTTGACAATATCGAAGTATAAAATACTCCCACCCCCCCCAACCCCAAAAAAAAAAAAAAAAAGGGACAACACATTATTAGAACAAAATACAAGAACTTTCACCTTGAAGAGAAAACTGAAATAAAATTTCTGTAATTTTATTAAATTTAAATGAAATCAGTCGTGTTAAAGTGTGTCAGATAACGAAAAATATATAAACAAGTTGACAATATCGAAGTATAAAATACTCCCACTCCCCAAAAATAAATTAAAAAAATGGGACAACATATTATTAGAACAAAATACAAGAACTTTCACCTTGAAGAGAAAACTGAAATTAAATTTGGTAACTTTCAAAAAAAAAAAAAAAAGAGTAACGTAATTCAAGTCAAAAAATACGTCAAAGTGGAAAAATAATTCGACTACCTAACTCTTACCTAACTCAGAGTTGAAGGAATAAATAAAAAGTCAAAAACGTTAAAAAAGAATTGGGAGAAACAAAAAACGTTCCAAAATCAAGAACCATCAAGAAAAGTTTTTTTTTTCCTGATAATTTCATAAACATTTATAGTTGTACCATAAAAAATTGGGCATAATAGTGTGAGACAAAGTTATTTTTAATTCCTGTGATGAATATTAAAAAAAAAAAACTCTAAAAACTCAGTATTTCCATAATTATCACGAAATGAAACGATGAAAAAGAGCTAGTATCACAGTAATAATTGTTAATGAATGTTAAGATAAAGAACTTCTGATCAAAGGCTTTAAACTTTCAAAAGACGGAGAAAAAGAAAAAGAGACCTGACGGCGAAGATCGGCGTCCCGAAGCCTGGCTTCGATTTCTTCAACGGTAGACGGTGGCGGCGTCTTGGACTCGGAGAGCCTCCGTCGGAGCCACGGCGGCATAGTCGGTGGCGAGCACGACGTAGCGCCGTCGCTCGCCGGGAACTCCATCGCCACCGCCGACCTCCCCCTCTCCGGAGACTCCATCATTTAACAATATTTGACACCTAATCAGATGAGAATTCACTATTTATACACAAAAAAGAAAAAGTTCGACAGTACAGACAGTAATCGAAACCAATTCTTTACAGGTGTTTGTGTCGATATATATATGAATTTTTATAGAGGACGCGGGGTGGGTTGGGGTGGGGGATGGGGGAGGGATGTAGGATAGAGAGAAAGAGAGAGAATTTGAGGAAGGTTGCAACAATTGAAATGCGGCTTTTTGGGTTGAGGAGTGCTGCTCCAACAAATTTTTTTAATAAAATGGTCGAGTGACGGCTTCCTATTAGAGGCGGGGTCGCCACTTGACAAGCATTTTGTCAAAAAAATTGTATAAAATTATGTATAAGTATAATTATTATTTTGCGGCCGCTACTTGGAAGGCACCTAAGAAGCGTAATGTTGAGAAATGGGCTGTGTAAATGTAATCAGAGTGTTTCATTAACTTTATTTTTATGAAAAATGTCACATTTCACTTAAATTTTTATTTCTAGGGGGGTTTGATTAACAATTTTTTTTTTATATAAAAAATATTATTTTTGATCATGTAATCATATCTCTTCTATATAATAAGTGTGTATGAAACAGAATTTATTGGTTTAACGGAAAAACTAACGGAATTTCTTGTTTTAATGGAAAACCTATAACTTTAGGGTCTAATTTGAATTTATTTAAAACCTTAGGGATTAAAACTTAAAATTTAACCCCTAATCCTTAAATTGCAGCCAAGGACATTAACATATCAAATTTACACAAGAATTCCCCGCCTCCTCAACTCCAAAAAATCGAAAAAAAACTTTTAATCTTTCATGACTAAAAAATCTAATGTTGTCAAACCCGGCCCGGCCGGTTCGACTGAAAAAATCGGGAACGGGGCCCAAAATCAGGCCAAACCATGTCCGATTTTTTATTATTTTCAAAACCGGTTAAAACCCGTCAAACCGGTCCCGATTTTCAAATTTTTTTTTTTTGGTTTAAAAATTTTTAACTTCATAAATGGGCTTCAAAATTTATTTAGAATTCTAAGGCCCATGGAGAAGTAATGGATCTCATACTCATTTTATAGATGCACTTCTCTCTAAATGTTTCATAAACTTCCAATGTGGGATTGTGTCTTTTATACATGCTCTTAACTCTAAGAGTTTTATAAACTTCCAATGTGGGATAGTGATATATAACCAAAAAATGATAAAATATACATCAAAATCATTTTCAAATGTATGTTTGACTAATTTGATTTTTAATAACAACTAATTAAATTGTAATATTCACCTTCATTCTTTCATTTATTTAATTTTCAAATTTAACTTAAATTACACTTGATTATTAATATATTAATGTTAACTATCATTTTCTATAAGTTTAAATTATTTTAATTTAACAAAGTAAACTATTTTAACATATTGATTTTTAATTTTTAGTATTGAGACTAATTGTAGGATAATGAATCTAATTAGTAAAAATATATTTACTTTGAATTATTAATATGAAAATTTTAAAAAATATATATTAATTTTATATTATTTTTTTTATGTATTTATTGCATCCGATTCAACTCCGATTGAACTTTTTGACCCTTGACCCTTCACATTTTCCGGGTTGATCACCGGGTCAGTTTTCAAAACACTGAAAAAACCTTAATGGAGAAACTTTTCCCCCCCTTTTCATGGCCGACGCCCCCAAGAAACCGTAGTGGCCGGGGGTTGGGGGCGGCTGTGCTTGCCCATCATCTTAGTTGGATTAATCATGGGCGCAATAATCATCTTTTTCTCTCGCACAAGCAATATATGGAGACATTCAATTTAATCAATTCAAATCCAGCAATCAATTCATGAGAAATACTGGACTTACAGGCTACTGTTTCACAGAAACCTTACAGAAAATAAAAAGGAGTAAAGACTTAAGTCATGCAAAAAGTTTAAACCTCCGTTTGTTTCTCATTATAAACCCATAAAAATGAAAAATATGACCGTTATCCATCACATTAATCTATCAATTTTGAATTTCTATCTCTTGTGTGGGGTTCAATAACGGCTATATTTTGCATTCTCATTCTACATTAATGAGAATCAAGTGGAGTCTAAGTAAACTCATCTTCTTACCCCTTAACATACCTTGAGTTTTCTGTTTGTGATTTTGGGTTGGAAATGACAGAAAGAAACACTTTATTTAATTATTTATCAATTACATAAACATCACATCATTAATTATTTAATTAACCAAAAAAATTACATTTTTATTAATAACAAATTAATTCTTAAACAAAACTATTAAATATAAAATAAGCAAACGTGCATTGCACGTTGCTTACACCTAATTTTCTTAAAAAATAAGGAAAACATTTTCTTTAATAATGAGTGATTTTTATTTTTCAATTAATTCACTCTCTTTCTCTTCCTCTTCTCTCAATTACCTATAATAAAAAATGAACAATTATAATATTTTTAGGTTGAAAACTAAATCAATCAAACACGATTAATAATTTATATACAAATAAGTTCTAGACAATTGAATTGCCTAGAATTCAATTTCTTTCCATACAAATTTCATGTTCGTAATCAAACACATCCTTAGTAATTTACTTGTTCACTGAAAATTAAAATTTTAATTTAAGTTAAGTTAAAAATTAATTTCAATTGCAAATTTTAAGATATTCATATTTCAACTACACATTTTATTAGTTTTTATCAAGATTTTCTAAAAATTAGATTTTTAGAGCGTCTCCAAAATGCTCTTCAAACATACGATACTTTTTATTTTAAAGAGTTAATCCTTAAAATTATGCTACAAGAAACTTTTCAAATTAACATTTTAAAATAGAAAGTAAGTTTTGCTCTGTAAATTTGAAAAGTCAAGCCCACTATAATTAATTGCATTTAAAGTATTTTAAGTTTTAATGAAAAAAATAATATAATAATTTGGAAGGAAGCTCTTGAAAATAAAAGAAAGAGAAAAATGATAAATATTTTTTTGAGGTAATAAAATTAAACTCTTGCTTGGTAAAGGTATGTTTGAGTCACGTTATTTTGAAATAATGTATTTTGGAATAATAGATTGATGGAGAATGTGTGGTTGAAAAAGAATGAAAAGTTATTGATGAGATGAAAAAAAATATTATTTTATTGAAAAATATGTGGTTGAAAATGAGTAAAAAAATGAAAATGAAAAATGTTAATGTAGCTCAAAAAGGGGGCTAAATATTAAAACTCAAATTTTAATTTAAGGCATCAACAACTAATTTTAACTACACATTTTATGAGACATACAACTTTTCGACCATACATTTCTTCATTTTTTATTAAAATAAATTAAAAATTTTATTTAAATCTCCACCAAATAAGGGTTAAGTGTTAAATATAAAGAGCTCATTGAAATAGTTAACAAATTATACTCTCTAAATTTATAGATACTCTATAAATAACAAAATATACTATTTAAAAATAGAGTTTCTTGAAAATGTTCTTAATAAATTTTGTTTAAAGTTAATGAAATGCATAGTTAAAAAATTGCAAGTCTCATGGTGTGTGTGATTGAAATTAATTGTTAACTTTGATTTAAATTAAAATCTTGATTTTTTTTATTTTTTATTTTTGTTGACGTAGGAACCCGCAACTACTACCTGTGAGTGCGAGTTGGGTAAACCTCGCTCCATGTACAGTAGTTTGCAAATCACACAGGAGAGATAAATCGTATTAGGTAAGTCTGGTGCGACAGACTCGATTGAGAAAGTGTTGACAGGGAATTCGAACTCGTGACTTTCGGTCTTCGTGTTCATATGCTTCACCAACTCGACCACCTCCAAAGGGGAAAAAAAAACCTTGATTTTGATTCTACCAAACAAGGACTTGTCTATAAAGGAAATTGAATATAAAGTTTACCATATATTTACATTTTATAATTAGCATTAAAAAATAAAAATAAAATTGAACCATAACTCAGATCTTGTTCGTTTGGATTCTAATGTCATGATTATAGAATTATAAATATATATTAAAAATGCGACGTGTATTATCATCATCACATCTTCTTTATATTTTAATGTGATATAAAAAATCAAAATAAAAAATTAAGATATTAATACAATAATATATACACACTAAACATTTTAATTAACTTCAAAGACTGAAAAGTAAGTGTGCACGTGAATTTCTATTAGCTAAATGGAGCAATCAAATATTCCCCCTCACTTCATTTTTTTTAATTTAATAGGAAAAATTGTGATAATTACTCTTTAATTCAATCAGGGGCGGAGCCAGCCTGTCGGACTAGGGGGGGCCTAGAGGTGAAGGGGTGGGAAGCTACGGGGGTTCGGGGGCGCTGCCCCAAATTTTTTTTTTGAATACGTTATTAATTCATTCTTTGTATACGTCATTTCCAACCTAAGAACGTATTTACGATATTCTCCACGGAAATATTTTATTATCAATGCATTTTGGCAAAACTCACTTTAGGTAAAGGAGAGAAACAAATTATTACATAGTTTTATGTCCATTTCGAGTGGTGATATAACTAAGAATAAATTAAATTGGAGTTGATTAAGGACAATTGAAGACCATCTCTTCTTCTTCAATTTTAGTACGTGGCTCCGCCACTGAATTCAATGAAACATACCGCTATTAAATCAAGAATTCTATGGTTGCAAATTCCATTGACTAATTATTTAGTCGATAAGTTACTTTGATTAAAAAAAGTTAAGAAGTAAAACACAATTACCGTTTCGAGTCTATAAATTACTTAAATATAATTCAATTTAAGTATACAAATAAATACTTGGAACAATTACTTATTTTCACTTCGGAAGAAATGATTTGCTCATCTTTTTTACGGCTCATTGAGTATTAAAAATAATTGATTATGAAACTATCTGTCGTTAAAGAGGAATTAAAGAACGGAGAATTTTGTGAAACGACAGTTTCTTCTTCCACAAGAGCAAAAGGAGTCTCGTTCGATAATCCTTTCGCTCTCGATTTCTTATGTTGCAATTTCTTTAAATTTGTTTTTCTCTAAGCAATAGTTGAACTACTCATTGGTATTGAATATCTACAATCGCAAATTGTGGGATTATTGAATAATTAGAGGCTGTCTGGCGCAGCTTTTGGAGAGGAGAAATTGATTTTTTATCCGTTAGATTCTAACACACGTGACACAAATTCTGCAGGTACCTTTGAAATTATTACCGTTGCCCACATAAACGGTAAAAAAAAGCTATTTTTCGCTTATTAAAATCGTTCCCAGACAGGGGCTTAATAGTTTCAAACATTATGCTAACAAAATAGGAAAGAGAACGCGTTTTCACTGTTTTAAAAAATCGAAAATAGAAAATAGCTTGAAAACAGTAAAGAGAATATAACCGATTTTTTTTTTTTTCCCCAAACCTAGAACTCAAAACACGTGGATTTTCTAGAATTGGGAATTTTGCAATTATGGTTTGTATACAATATTTACCCGCTCGTGCGATTTTTTTATTTGATCATTTTTATTTTTACATAGCTTGTAACTTGTTGAAAAGAAAATTATTAGTGATTACGTTCGAGCAATATTTGGTAAAATGGTAAATATGGATTCATTTGAGAAAAACCATATTCATTTATCTTGATTCTACTGTGGGGCTCACCTCATCCACCCCTCGTTGTTCCGTGTCCAATTTCTCGTTTTTTTTTTTTTCATTATCATCAGATTTGTTTTCTAATATTAATTAATTCCAACACATATAGTCTTGTTTGGCTATGATTGAAAAGTTACGAATCTCATAAAATATATGATTAATTAAAATTTAGGGGAAAATATTCCAAAAATGAATTATCTTTACCGGCACCTTCACCTAGTAGTGGCAAAATGGTCGAATAACTAGTCGGCTTGGCTCGTCAAAAGCAAGGCTCATTGATAGTTCGGGCTCGTTCGAGCCCGTGCCGAGTCGAGCTGAGGGTTTGCCCGATGAGCTGAGCAAGGCTCACGGACGCCCACAATAGAAACCTCGTGCTCCACTTCGTCTTGACGGCTTAGCCTTGTTACTGTCGAAAGTACAGAACTCATTCTCACCTCTCTTAACGATTACGTATGGCGACTTTTTTCTGACGTCAATTCGGTGGGAACGCAGTAGAAGCAGTAGTCCGTTCCGCACACGCAAACTTTTCCGCCGAAGGTGAGAGGCTCCCATGAAGCAAGCGTAGGATTTCACCACGTGTCCACAGTACCCTAAGGTGGAATTTCAACTTTCAAGTTTTCAACCATAAAATAGCAATTGTTGTCAATTGTTGGGGCCCACCTTTAAAATGTCAAGCGAATGGTTTTGGAAAAGGGTAATGCTATTTTACCCAAGTTGGTTGACAAAAGGGGTGTTCAAATGATGTGGCGCCCCCCTATTGGAGGGATTCATTGGCCTTTTGTCAATCAATTTGGGTATTGTAGCATGGTTTTTTGAAAAATTTTAAGAAATTTTAATAAAAAAATAATGAAATGTATGGTTAAAAAGTTTTCATTAGCATAAAATATGTAATTAAAATTAATTGTTAATTTTGACTTTGATAAAAATCTAAATTTTAATTTCTCAAACAGGGGATAAGAATATTTGGGTATAATCAAATTTCTTGAATTCAAGTTTTTTAAGTTAAAGATTTTTATCAAAAGTATAAAAGTAAAAGAGGATCAATTGTGCCAACAATCCAAACTTATGTTGGAATTTAAGTCATTTTAAGGGAAAAATGCTCAAATATTGGTCCTTAACTCATCGTCGAGTAGCAACGTTTTTCTCAACCTTTATAAATGAGCAAGTTTGTCTTCAATTTTTTTAATATAGTTACGATCAATCATCCACTACGAGAAATATTTGAAACGATTTCAAATTATCCCGTAGCCCTCACATCTTCAGTTTCCTAAAATTGGGAATTCATTTTTCAATCCAGATTTTTGTCCAAATATTTGAAGGGAGACATTTTTTTCACATGCGTCACGCAATGATTTAAAAAATAAAATAAAATAAAAATAGACAATTTTCTATTGTCGACAATTTATAGAAATAAAAATAAGATGGGATCCAAAGTCCAATAGAGTATGCGAATGTATAATATTATAATAATGTGAGGTAATGTTAATCTTTGTACGTCTCTGTCTAAATCATTATGCTGGTCCAGGTGTTCTTTCCAGAATTTGCATGTACAATGCACGTTTTCAATATAATAACTTGTATAATGCAACTTTAGTGTACATTAAAATTAAAATATAGGTTAGTTCTAAGAGGTTCATGTTAAATGCGACGAATCAAGCCCCATAGCTCGCCTTTTCTTTAGTTGAAAATTGTATTTTGTAGCTGAAATACGAATTGCTCGCGAGCCAACTTGTGCTATTATTAATGAGTAGCTTGCATAGATGAATTCGCCCGACTCGCACCCACATCTAGCCCAAGTCAAGCCAATTCGTTTTATTTTCGGGGAGAGTCGATTTGACGAGCAACTTGCCCCTACTTAACCCCATAATCAAATGAGACTTAAATGTTCAGATTGATTGGTTATGAGTATTAATACTCATTTTAGTTTAATTTTTATCGGGACTCGATCAAGAGCCCGTTTGGTACCGATAAAATCCAATTAAAATTGAAAATATAGCCGTTATTGAGTCTCACTCGTCTAATAAAAATCAACAATAACGGTTAGTTTTTCAATTTTAATCCGATTTTAATATCTCACAAACGGGCTCCAAACCGAATCAAAAATAGTTTTATTTGTAGAATTTCTATGTGTTATAGCCCTATCAATTTGGTTGCACGAGGCGATTTAGATGGATTCTTATCACAAGTCCATCATATTCATACCAATTCATTTCCATTTCCCACCTCTAATTATATGGCCATATAAAAATTGATAAGTGGAACGGGACAATTTCTTATCTAAATCCATTAGAATGGAGGGACCATAGAGTCCAAGAGTGGCAAGTGTTCGCCTAAGTAAAGATGTGGCTGGAAAATAGAAGGATCGTGGCTGTTTTGGGCTAACTCCTAGTTGCATTTTACGTGCCTACGTGGTGTATTTTTTGTGTGCATGGTACTAATTAATTGGATAAAAATACTTGGCCTTTTCAGACCGACTCATCACGAGACAACACATCGTATACAAAATCCACGGAGGTTTTTCCATTTGGGTGTTGTGTCTTTTTCTTGTCTGGTCCTGAAGTTTAAAAAATAGTTCTAGAGAATTGCATCATGTGTTCTTCAACTAATTATATGTTACAATTAATTTTGGTTGAAAATTAATTATTTTTTATGTTGCATAAATCGAGTTCACCATACCCTGGCTCCACTTTTTGCAAGATTAAAATCAATTTTTATACCGTTGCAAAGTGCAAGTGTATCCTAGTGTCTGGCTTTTATTGAAAAGGAAGTAAAAAATGATAGCAGCAACGGTACACTAATTGATTAAAATTCAGATGATTAAGTGATTAAATATATGTCACATAAGATAACTACGGTAGCTGTTCACTACGAATAGTATTACTCATACAAAATATGCGACAATAGGGGTTTTTCCATTTTGGTATTGTCTTTTTCTTGTCTGGTCTTGGAAGTTTGAAAAATATTTCTAGAGAATTGCATCGCGTGTTCTTTCACTAATTATGTCGCAATTAATTTTGGTTGAAAATTAATTCTTTTTTTTACCTTTTTTCACATAATGCATAATCGAGTTCTTGGGGGATCATCTTTCACGTTTTTAAAATTTGAAGGAAAGATGAGTTACTACAATATGCACATGGTAGTACTTAGATATATCTATTACGATTTGGGACATCATCTTAAGAGATTAATATTGTTAAGAGAGGTAATCCAAATTTTTATATATTTTTTACATGGAGAATTCATTATCTTCCCATGTGATTAGCTTTCCCTTTCCATTTACAAGAGATTAGTCCAGGTTTCCTTTAACATCCATTAAGATGATTGTTTGTGAACATCAATGCAATATGTGTGCTTGGTTTTTAGTCTTAATCCTATCGTAGTGTTTGTTGAAACTTAATGAGCTCTAATATTATATTAAAACTTTAATGCCCTGTTTGATTTGGAGGATTTTTTATGGAAATTGGAAATAAAATTTCATCTTCCCCAAAAAGTGTTGTTTGATAACCAAAATTTTTCATGGAAAATCATTTTCTTGGTTTGGCTCACACAGTTACCATTTCCTTGGTTTATTTTTTATTTTTTTATTTTTTGGCAATGAAAACAAATTTTATGGACAATTGTAAATTTTTTTTTTCTCTTTAATGGACAATTTCCATAAAAAAAGTCAAACGAACATCAAAAGACCCAAAATTTCAACATTTTCTACCCAAATTCATTTTCTTTTCACCAAAATTCCACTCTTGTAATCAAACGGACCCTAAGTTTCATCTTAAAATATCAACTTTGTGAAAATGAGTCGCCCAAACACTTACATGTGGGTTATATATTTCATCTTTATTTGTTGTTAATCTGAGCGTCGAGTGGGTTAATTCATATATTTAACACTCTAATCATCCATTACACCTAGAATATTTCGTAAATCGAACTATTCAGGTATTACGTAATATATTTTAAAAAAATATTGTAGATTGACAATGAAAATTATTTTTACTATGTCTAGTAGAATAAGAAGAAATAAAATATGCCTCCAAATATATATTTCAACATATTCTTAATACACTGAATATATCACCAAATAACATTCAATATCTAGCATAATGTCATCTAATTCTAATTGTAGCTCTGCGTATGGCACCTCAAGAAAGAAAGGTTTATGGGACAGACAACAAGTGTAGTGTGGTCATGAGTAACTATACGCGAAAGATATGATTTAATTATTTAAATGAACGAATCTGATTGATTATGGTACTTGCTAATTGAGCTTTGTTGCAACTAGCTACTTGTTGGACCTATCAAACTTGCTACTTGTTAAACCAACTATTACGTCATAGTGGAAAAAATAAAATAAAAAATGATAAATTCGGTTCCAAAAGTAGGCACCCATGATTTCAATTCAAGAGAGATGAAGCGACCTAGACTTGATCGATTTTATTTTTCTATTTTATTTTTTAATTTTTAAATCACTCCTAATTTGACGAGAGACTTATCCTTTACATGTCTTGCAAAATAGTTGCTTATTTGAGAACAACAATCTGTAAATCCATGTGCTCATTTTTAATTTTTATCAGATAGGATTATTTGTTGGAGTCTAATGGACCCTAATGCCATATTCAGACCAACACAATATCTAACCTTTTCCCCCACAAACTTTTTTTTTTTTTAAATTTCTTTGACACTTGTATGGTGTGTCACACAGATCTTTTCTCCATCATCGTCGCTGTCACCACATATAACATATTTTCTCACACTACATACTCCACTTGTGATTTGCTTATACCCTTTGTTGTGCCATTGTCGTCAATGCCATCATTGCTAGCAATTAACTCCACAAATGCACACCCCAACTAATCAAATTTCGATGTCGTTGTTACCACCATCACCATCAACGCCACGACCATCTCTCCAAACCATCAAATGTACATCATCTACTGCCTTCACATCCACCTACCACACTATCACCACAACCACTTACCTCTGTCATTGTTTGCCTCTAAAATTGTAGCCCATCCCACCAATCACCACCACTATCGTTGCCACCTATTTCCATCATCACCACCTCTGCCACCACAACTAAAGATCTACACTGCTATCACCATCACCATTGTCCCCCACTCACCATCAATACCATAGAAACTCTTATCTAAAAGTGAGACCGCAATTTCACAAAAAAGAAGGCAAAGCAAGATGGTTTTTCCATAATGATGATGTGTGGAGATGAAGATGGAGGAGATAGTAGTCGAAAGTGAAAAAGGAATAGAGAGATAGAGAAGATGCACTGAGTGGATTTGATAGTCAATAATGATTTGAAATAGTCAAAATAATTTTCTCCTCATTTCTCTCTTCCTACTTTCTTCTTCTTCTTTATTGTTCTCACTACAAAAAAAATGGGCTTCACCGATCAAAGGTGTAGCGACCAATAAAATATGGTTGCTATAAGACACGATCAACGACCAACTAATGGTTGGTATAGGTTTTGGTCTAGTAAAATTGGACTAATTTTGTTATGTTCTATTGCGACCAATATTTGGTCACTGCTTCAGAGAATTAAGGACCATACATTTGATTGGTTGGTAAAGATAGTGCGAAAAAAGAGCAAAACTTTTCCCACGTATGAAAACAACTCTAGCGACCACGGAATGGTCCCTGAACCTAATCTTCTAGAACCACCGATGTCGTGGTTGCCAAAACATTTGGTACAATGAATTCCCACTTTTTGTAAATGATTTTGGCATTTTCTAGCGACCAATAGTGATGGTAGCAGTTTGTCACTCCACTCCAACGACCATTGAATGGTTCATGAACCTAATCTTCTGGAATCATCGATGTTGTGGTCGCTAAAACATTTGTCGCAATAAATTCCTGCTTTTTAAAATAATTTTGGCATTTTCTAGTGACCAATAGCGATGGCAGCAGTTTGCCACTCCACTCTAGCGACTACTGAATGGTCCCTAAACCTAATCTTCTGCAACTACCGATGTCGTGTTCGCCAAAACATTTGGCGCAATAAATTCCTGCTTTTTTAAAAATGATTTTGACATTTTCTAGCGACCAATAGTGATGGCTGCAGTTTGCCACTCCACTCCAGCGACCACTCTGTAGCGATTACTGACTGGTCCCTGAACCTAATCTTCTGCAACCACCGATGTCGTGGTCGCCAAAAGATTTGGCGCAATAAATCCCCATTTTTTTTAAAAAAAGATTTTGTCATTTGCTAGTGACCAATGGTTATGGTTGCAGTATACCACTCCATTCCAGCGACCATTGAATAGTCCATGAACCTAATCTTCTGCAACCACCGATGACGTGGTCGCAAAACATTTGGTGCAATAATTTCCCGCTTTTTTCAATTGATTTTGGTATCTTCTAGCGACCAATAGTGATGGCTACAGTATACCACTTCACACCAGCGACTACTGAATGGTCCCTAAACCTAATCTTCTGCAACCATCTATACCATGGTCACTAAAACATCTAGCGCAATAAATTCCCGTCTTTTTAAAATGATTTTGGCATTTTCTAGCAAAATAAACTTACCAAGACCATGTTTATGTAGTTTCAAAGTATTCTACCATGAAATAAACACATCGTCCTTTACTAATTGTAATCGTGTTTATTTAATTAAATAAAATAGTAAATCTTAAAACTAAAAAATAATTAAATAAATGAGAAATCTACTGATTCAATTTAAAACATAAAATATTCCCTACTATTCATAATTAATCCTAAATAAATAGAAATTGAATACATCTAGATGTATTTTATTATGCGTCAATCCAATTTTCTAGAACATGGAAAAACACATATTTGGAGTCAAACAATGGAATTTAGTCCAACCCGGTCGAACATCATGGCAAAGCATTGAATTTTGCTTATTGGGCCGTTCACACTTAAAACTTAGACCAATTAGAATTGATTTACAAAATAAATAAAATTGCCAATACTCATAAAAAGAACATTTACGCCAGAACCCCCAGAATTCAACATTTCTCCACCATTCTTCTTCAAGCCGCTGCCGCTACATATGAACATACCAAAATTACTTATAATTCAATAGACATAATCTCTTGCACTTTTAATAATTAGTTTTTGTGAAATAGCATTCAATTTTCTTAAGTTGAACGGGTTGTATTGATTGTTGTTAATATATCACGAGTCCACTTATCATTGCTCACTGTGCTAGAATTATAACCCTTAGGAATAGGTTTTTTTCCTCAGTTTACTTTACTATTGTTGGAAATGGTTTGCTAATTTTGATAGTGGCCCAAATCATGTCTCCGTATCTGGCCCAAGGCTCTGGCCCATATCCGGATCCAACTTAAAGAAGGATCTAGAATGGTGAAAACAAAAGAACTTCAAGGGCTTCTTTGCAAAAAAAAAAAATGACTCTTTGACTTTAGGCTTTGAAGGGATATATTCTCTCTCATTCACGTGTGCCTTCGTCTTTTCATTTTTACTTTCGCATACAGCAGTGCTATCTCTTTTCATATTTGTCTCTGTAAATTTTAGTCTACATTTTCTTGTGTGAAATTGTGAGATTTGAGAATAGAATATTGAACTCTTGTGTGAGTTCATATTTGTAGAGGAAGGATTGTGTATTTTTCTGCTGGTTTTGTAGTTTGTGTACTGCAACTCGTTCTTGCCTATTTTTGGGTGATTTTAGTGGATTTGAGCTTTATCCTTACGGATGCTCAATAGGGATTATGCGTTAGAAGTGGTCGCCGAATCTCATGGCCTTTGGGCCGAAAAATCTTGTGTTTTTGTTAATTTTTGTCATCTTTATTTTTGTCTTGTGTTTACAAATCAAACTAGAAATCATTTTTGGGACCAACAGTGGTATCAGAGCGTAGGAAAATTTTCTTTTCTTCGTTTGGTGTTATTGATTTGTTCGATTTTTCAGATCCTTTCACTGCCAGTTTGAGAATTTTTTTCACTGTCCTTCGTTTTTTGGGAATCTGTTTTGACCAGGTTTTTTTGACAGATCTTGAAAAGTGTTGTTACAATATTACTTAACTCGTTATTGACTCGTTTCGATTTGTTGTTTTCACACCGAGTTTTTGTAAATCGGTATAACCCAGATTGATTTTGACGAGTTGCATTGGGTCAAATCGAGTTTACACTGAGTTAAATCGAGTCATACCGAGTCTGGCATATTTAGTTTCTGAAATTACTTTTCTCAAACATGAGCAGCTTTTGTGGTCAAGTATCACAATATATAATTGAAAAATTTTCAAAGATTTTGGTATAAACGTTTTTCAAAGTATGGGTTTCTTTGAATCTCCCATAAATCCACCTTTGTCTAGGGGTCCCTGAGAGATCCCTAGAATTTGAGGGGACTAGGGTTTCAATTCAAGAAACTCGGTTTTTTAAAGAAATTTTTGAAATACTTATTTTCTGCTATTGTGCGTATTTCTTACAGTAATACCAAGATTTCTTTAATCCTGTTATTGAATTACATGTTATACTATTGATTAATACTGATACTTGAAATTGATCTGATTCAGGGGTTGATATTACTGTTTGAAATTTGTTCTTCGCTGGAGGTACATCATACTAACCCCCTGTAGCTTACTGTGTGAGCTGAACTGTATTGTAATTCCAATTCTATTGATTGATCTGTGAATTATCCTTGTCTATAAATAATTGCCCGTGTAAAATTGGAATATCTGATTCTGTTTGCTGTGATATATCTTTGGCTGTATCATATTTGTACACTGAACACAATAATACACACCATGACTTCTAAGGTAGATGTTCAAATTTGGGATAGCAAAGGAGACTTTAGTCTCTGGTGCCAGAAAATTAAGGCCCTTATGTTGCAATTAAAGTGTGCCAAGGTCATTGATGAATCTTGGCCAGAAACACTATCTGTAGATAGAAAAACTGAACAAGATGAACTGGCCTAGAGCACTATGTTTATGCACTTATCTGATTCTGTGATTAGAAAAGTAGGAGAAACCAAGACTGCTGTAGAACTTTGGACTGCCTTAGAAAAACAGTACCTCAACAAGTCTCTACCAAATAAATGCTTTCTTTGGATACTCTTCTTCAATTTTAAGTTTGATCCTAGTCTTGATATTGAAGATAATATGGATAGATTCAATAGGATCACACAAGACTTAACAAACTGTGGGGAAAAGATATCTGATGAGCAGAAGGTAGTTAGTCTACTTAATACTTTAGGAGACAAATATAAAGATATAAGAAATGCTCTAGAGTATGGTAGGAGTGACTTTACTGTTGAAATAATTCATAGTTCTCTTCTAACCAGAGATCTGGGATTGAAATTTGAACACAAGGAAGTGTTCCATGTTGAGGGTATGGGAAAAAAATCAGAAATCCTATACTAAGGGTGTGAGTAATTTCGGTCATTTCAATTTCAACAAGGATAAAAACTTTGTCAAAAGAAAATGGAATAATACCAAAGGAAAAGACAAAAAACCCAATAAAGGAAAGGACAATAACAAGAAATGTTTCTACTGTGGTAGAACTGGGCACTTTATTAAAAAATGCTTTAAAAAGGCCAATGACCAAAAGAATGGGTATAATTCTGAAAATGCTTCTTTAACCACTACTTCAAACTATAAAGAAGCGGGAGTAAATATTGGGGTTGCCTATGTGTCTTTATCTGAAAGTACTGAACAAGACTGGATCTTAGATTCAGGCTGTTCCTTCCATATGACACCCAATATTAATTGTCTATCAGAATATTCTGACCTTGATAAAGGATCGGTTAAACTTGGGAATGATGAGGTGTGTCAAGTTAAAGGAATTGGTAATGTGTTGCTGAAATTGAAAAATGGTCATCACTTACTATTGAAACACACTAGATATGTTCCAGCCTTGAGAAGGAACCTCATATCCTTAGGAGTTCTTGATGATGAGAGATATCAAATTGAGATTAAGAATGGCTCTACTAATATAATCAAAAATCAAGAACTTATTGTCAGTTCACCCAAATTCAATGGAATTTATGTTATAGGGGCAGAAATCACTTCACCTAATAATTCTGTGAATTTTGTCACACATCCCGATAAATCAGATTTATGGCATAAAAGGCTTGGCCACTTGAGTGAAAAAGGCCTAAAAACTTTGTCAACTCAAGGAGTATTTGGAAAGGATAGTGTTCAAAAACTAAGTTTCTGTAAACATTGCATTATGGGAAAATAAGTCAGACTGTCTTTTAAGGCGGGGCTGCACAAATCCCAAGATATCCTTGAATACATACATTCTGATTTATGGGGACCTGTCCCTGTACCAACTGTATCCGGTTTCAGATATTATCTTCTTATTACTGATGATTTTTCTCGAAAAACTTGGATTTTCTTATTAAAATCTAAATCTGATATGTTTTCAACTTTCAAAGAATGGAATTTATTATGAAAATCAAACTAATAAGAAGATAAAAATTTTAAGAACTGACAATGGGCTTGAATTGTGCAATTCAGATTTTGATTAATATTGCTCTAAACAAGGGATATTGAGACATAGAGCAGTCACCTATACTCCTCAGCAAAATGGAGTTGCTGAGAGATTAGAAAGAACCATTCTTGAGAGGACTAGATGTATGTTAATCAGTTTTGGTCTTCCAAAAATTTTTTGGGGGGAGGCTGTAAAAACAGCTTGTTATCTCATAAATAGATGCCCTTCCAGCTCTCTTAATAGAATTCCTGAACAAATATGGTTTGTTACATTACCTGATTACTCTTACCTTAGAACCTTTGGATGTACAGCATATGCACATAATTCAGATTCCAAATTGGACCCTAGATCATTGAAGGGTGTGTTCTTAGGTTATGGAGAAGGAGTTAAAGGTCATAGATTGTGGTTAAGGGATGTGAGAGGTTATAAAGTGATTACAAGTAGATCTGTGATCTTTAATGAAAATGATTTTCCTTGTCTTAGTGACAAATTTGGTGAAAAGATACGAAAAAAATGACTTTATAATCACTGAAATAAATCTGAATAGAGAATCTGAAAATGACCAGATTCAATTTGAGGTGGAGCCACATGAAGTAGAACAACAAAATGCCGTCGATGTTGAAATTTTGGAAAATGACCAGCATCTGGAGCCTGCAAATGATCTGCAGGACTACCAGCTTGCTAGGGATAGAGAAATGAGGGAAATAAGGCTTCATTCCAGGTATCGGTATGCTGATTTTGTGACTAAAGAGTCTGAACTTGATCTGTTTGATACATGACCAGCTTCTTATGAAGAAGCTATCTCTTGCAAAGAATCCCCTAAGTGGATTAGTGCTATGGAAGATGAAATGAACTTCCTATATAAAAATCAGACCTGGATTTTAGTTGAAAAACCCATAGAATGAAAATTGATTGATTGTAAATGGGATTATAAGATCAAAGAGGGAGATGATAAAACAAATAGTAGGTATAAGGCTAGGCTTGTAGCAAATGAATTCACACAAAGAGAAGGGATTGACTACACTGAGATTTTTTCACCTGTCATCAAATACACTTCTATTAGAGTTTTGCTTGCTATTGTGGCACAATTTAACTTAGAGTTAGAACAATTTGATGTGAAAACTGCCTTCTTATATGATTCTTTAGATGAAACCATATACATGACTCAACCAAGAGGGTTTGATGTTAAAGATAAAGGGAACTTTGTATGTCTCTTGAAAAAATCTTTGTATGGGTTGAAACAGGCCCCTAGGCAGTGATATAAAAGGTTTGACTCTTTTATACAAGAGTTAGATTTTAAGAAATCTGATTATGATCCTTGTTTTTACTTTAAGAGAGATAGAGAATTTGAATATTTTTATCTGCTCTTGTATGTTGATGATATGTTCCTTGCTGTCCATAATTCTGTTACTCTTAACATGATTAAAGATAAGTTGAAATCTGAATTTGATATGAAAGATATAGGACTAGCTAGAAAAATATTGGGCATGGAAATTAAAAAGGATAGAATAAATGAGAAATTTTTTCTAACACAAAAATCTTATGTTGAAAAGGTAGTTAAAAGATTTTCTCTTCATGATGCTAAGCCTGTTAGTTTGCCTTTGTATGGTAGTATGAAATTATCTGTTGATCAATCACCTAAATCTGAAAATGAACATAAAAGAATGATGAATGTGCCATATTCTAATGTTGTTGGATCTGTTATGTATGTGATGGTATGCTCCAGACCTGATATTGCTTATGCTGTGAGTGTGATAAGCAGATTTATGAGTAATCCAGGTGAATTACATTGGCAATGGATGAAAAATCTGATTAAATATCTGAAAGGAACATGTCATTTAGGTCTAATGTTCAAAAGTGATAAAAATAGACTTAAACTAAAAGGTTATGTAGATTCAGACTATGCTGGAAATCCAGATAATAGAAAGTCTACAACTGCATATTTTTATGTCATGAACGATACATGAATTAGCTGGAAATCACAATTACAAAAAGTAGTTGCATTGTCTTCAACCGAAGCTGAATACATTGCAGCCACAGAGGCTGTAAAAGAAGGTTTATTAGGAGAACTAGGACTTATAGAAAATCAGGTGGAGCTATGTTTTGATAACCAAAGTGCAATATTTCTGAGTAAAAATCCAGTTTTTCATGATAGGTCAAAGCATATAGATGTTAAGTTTTATTTTATTCGAGATATTATTGACAGAGGTGATATTAAGATGGTTAAGATACCAACACAGGTAAATCCTGCAGATGCAGGAACTAAGGTAATACCTATAAATAAGTTTTCAGATTCTTTAAGGTTATTGAATCTTGAAGAAAACTAACTTTCTATTTTTGTACAGGTAATAAAGAGTAAATGAAGTGTTGGTATAAGTTTGAATCCACTAAGTATTGTCCCAAAATGCAGCAAAAGGTGGAAATTGTTGGAAATGGTTTGCTAATTTTGATAGTGGCCCAAATCGTGTCTCCGTATCTGGCCCATATCCGGATTCAACTTAAAGAAGGATCTAGAATGGTGAAAACAAAAGAACTTCAAGGGCTTCTTTGCAAAAAAAAAAAAGACTCTTTGACTCTAGGCTTTGAAGGGATATATTCTCCCTCATTCACGTGTGCTTTCGTCTTTTCATTTTTACTCTCGCATACAACAGTGCTATCTCTTTTCATATTTGTCTCTGTAAATTTTAGTCTACATTTTCTTGTGTGAAATTGTGAGATTTGAGAGTAGAATGTTGAACTCTTGTGTGAGTTCATATGTGTAGAGGAAGGATCGTGTATTTTTCTGCTGGTTTTGTGGTTTGTGTACTGCAACTCGTTCTTGCCTATTTTTGGGCGATTTTAGTGGATTTGAGCTTTATCCTTACAGATGCTCAACAGGGATTAGGCGTTAGAAGTGGTCGCCGAACCTCGGGGCCTTTGGACCGAAAAATCTTGTGTTCTTGTTAATTTTTGTCATCTTTATTTTTGTCTTGTATTTACAAATCGAACTAGAAATCATTTTTGGGACCAACAACTATTTTAACTTTTAAGTGCCCTTCATAGAATACATATTCAGAAAGTGGACTTTATTTTTGAAAATGCTGAATTTAGTAAAAATATTTGTTGTGCTTAATCATGTTTAATACAATATATCTGATCACAGTTAATTGTTTGAAATAAACTGATTTAGTCAAAAAAATTGTCATTAGAAAGTTGGTTGACTTCTAGAAGGAGTATTAACATGTTTTCCATCCCTTGACTGTCATTAGAATGTTTTTAAAATATTACTAGATATGTTTTCAGCCCCTGAGTCGTAAAACAGATCCGGCAGCAACGTGTTTGGATGAGTGAATTTCCTTCGATGAAAGAAGTGGCTGAAGAAATTGAATATGTCATCAGTATAGTTACAGGTGAAGCTTCAAAGACATAGATCCCAAATTACCAATCATTATTTTTCGTCGAGCCACAAGACGAGCTTGTTCTTGTGGCCATCGCTGATTAATGAATTAGGAACTGTCATCATTGATCAGAGCAAAATGTATCAGAAAATCTTAACAAGATGTCAATTTGATTATGTGCAAATGTCATAGCTAGTCAGTGCCCTGAATACTGTCAATTCAATTATGTGCACATACAATACCTCAAGTGCAGATACACCAACTCTTCTATAAGACAAGTGGAAACTTAATCAGCCTCCATTAGACCCGAGAAACTCAACATATCATAGTGAACAAAGAACCAAAAGTGAAAAGGAAAATTGACAATTTGAAGGAGAAAATAAGTTAAACAGCAATAGTTAGATCAGATTAGGTCAATAGAAAGATAGTTTTAGCTTTGATAAAGCAGCAAGGAAATTTGTTCACAGCCTTCATATCCTCTTATGATTTGAGCCTTGTAACGGAAACTTCACGAGGAAGTTATGCAAAAAAAAATGGATGCTGATGCCAATGTCAAGTTTGTGCAGTTTAATTTTTTTTATTATTTCTTTTTTTGAGGTTGAACAGGCTAGCACTTCAAAGGGAATTGAGTTCTGTTAGATATTGGAGTTTTGTTAGATATTGGATTTCTATTATGTAGCTTCTGAAGTTGGCAGCTTTGTAAATTCTTCTTTTTCTTCCTTTTTTTTCTTTTGTGGGTATAAACTACTTTTCGGACAGTTTATGCACTCTTTCATTGCCTTCGAGTAGAAAGATCTTTGGGTTAATAGAGGGGTCAACCACGTTGTGTCCTAGCATTGAGCCAAACTGGCCCTTCTAAAATATTGCTGGATATGTTTTCAGTCCCCAAGGCCAAATAACATTATATTCCGCGATACATTCTAAAGTGTGATGATGTTAGATGTTGGTTGATGTGACTTCTTGTTGATCTTCAACTATAGAAGCTGGGACCCTGACTATATAATATTGAAATTGCTAGAAGAGCTTGGTGGTCCACGTAATCCTTAAAAGTAAATTGCTTTATAGTTGGTTGAATTTTAACTTAGACATGTTTTATACTCTTAACCATTTGTCTAATTATGTTGAGGTTATCAACAATATGCTGCTAATTTGCCTGTATTATGAACTTTTCTCCACCTTTTTAGTACACGAATGAAGAATCAGTTGGACATATCGAATTGTTTAGGAGGATGCATTCTACATCAAAAGGATGGGATAACCAACTAGTTGAGTCCCGATAGGTAAGATATATCACTTATTACACAAAGATTTTAACATTAATATTATTTACTTTAACAATCTTTTGATATTGTATAACAGAAAGAAATGGTGGAGTTACAACAATCACAAGCAGAGCTAGAAGATGAAGCAACCGTCATGGATAAAGCAGAAATATGTGCTCAAGTTCTTGGTAAGAGTGCTGGGACTATTTCTGGGATTGGACCTGCTACGCACAAATCATACAGAAACACGGTCATATCTCCCCCTAAATTGATGCAACAGTTGGAAATTCTTACCCAACGAGATAAAGAGAAGGATAAAGCTATTAGTGAGCTTACACAAAGTCTCGAACAACAAGTGTTACTTATCCAGAGCCTTGTTGCATGAATGGATATGAGTCAACATCCTCCTACAGGACCGGTCAATGATCTGCCTCCATCGCCTCCACCACTGCCATCAGCTGGTGTTGCAGTATTATGATTATATTGTTGAAGTTTCAATTTATATTTTCGTGGTTAAATATTAGACATTTATGATTATGCTTTGATTATTAGTACTTGTTATCCGTGCAGCACAATTTTCTTCTGCATCGACATTTTTTTGTTAAATTTTCAAAATTGAAATATTAGAAAAACATTTAGCAGGAACAAAAAATATTAATTATAAGGAAAAAATATTGGTTGATAATATTTATTCTACAACCAAACTATGGTTGACGGAATTATTAATTCTAAAGCAACCACATATTGGTTGATAATATTTATTCTACAACCAAATTATGGTCACTAGAAAATAAGGAAAAAAAATATTGTCATTCATCAACCAAGATTTTAGTTGCTATACTTGCATTGTCCTTCAGCAACCAATGACTGGTCACTAAAGTTATCAATGTTTACCGACCAATAATTGGTCCAATAAAGGTACCACTATTCATCTACCATAGGTTGGTTGCTATTTCATTATCTTCACCAACCAATTATTGGTTGTTGTTAGTGTGAAAATATTTTGTCCTAATCTATTTATCGACTACCCATATTGGTAGCTACAAACATTCGACGATAGTAAATCAACCAATTTTTCCCTTTATTAGCCACCAAAAATAAAACCCTGTAGCGACCAATATGTGGTCGTTGGAGGTTACACGTGTAGCGACCGCTAAAGAGATTTACCAATGTGATTTTGCGATCATTAATCGACCACAAATATTTGGCCACAAACGACATCCAGCGACCACGAAATAACATTTAGCGACCAACAAGTTTGGTCGCTGGATGCGGTTTTTTTTGTAATGCTCTTGTTCGTTGCAATTGGCACCAGTTTGTTAAAAGCAACTCTTCTTTCAAGTTGGAAAGAAGTGGAAAAGAGATAAAATGAAGAAGGAAATAATGTAGAATAATGTATGCCACAGGGAAAAGGGGGATGCCAGATCTAGTAACTAGACTTGACACTGATGTACACATCCAGTGTATGAAAGTTTGCACTTTGACAAAGTTTCTATCATCACCAGGAAGCAACACCATTACTTTTGTTTCCAACTAAACTAGAATCAGACAAAGCCTTCTTCACAGGAAAAGGAAAAAAAAAGTTGTTTTTGAAATTTTTGTAAGCCCCTAGATTCTAATAAAAAATCCCTTCACCTTTCTCTATCTAACCCCCATTCCTCTCTCCTCATATTGTCCTACTCCCACTTTTTCATCATTGTTTCAAAATTGAAATCATTAGTCATTTACTATCACTATTCATAAGAATTAACCTTAAAATGCATGAGATTTAAATGTTAGGAAAATCCACCCATCAACAAAGTGAAATCCAGATGCACTTTTTATGGGCAGTTTGTTGGGAATCTACTTAATAATGCGTAGCGGAAATAAAACAATTTTCAATTTCCAAACAATGAGCTGCTTTATATTTAGATAGAAACTGTAATAAGAATTATACATTTGATGAATTCTACAAACTATTTTGCTAATTCTCGAATTCGAATGATCACGATTACAATCCAAGCTGTCAAATTGCCCAACCTCCAATGGTGATCCACACAGAGAACAAGAATAACGACTAAAGTCTTCTTTTCTCATGCTAGTAAGAATAAGATGAATTTTTCATCAAGTTTTTCAAACCCTAGTAGTCTATTAATATAAGTCCAAGTGGGCTTTGCTCGTCTCTTAAACTTAACCCGATCCAATATTTAGGTTGTGTCTGGTATCCATTATTGAAGCCAACAAATTGATTTTTGAACCGTTGAAAAGCAAATTTAGTCGCAGAAGTTGACTCCCACTCTCACATGTAGGACCTTTCAGTTGAAAATAACGATCAATTTGTTAATTAAAATCTGTTGAAAATTGTTGGCAGACAAGGCCTTAATTAATCAAATTAATTAAATCCGATCCATAAATTAATTAATCCAACTAATTAATTTGAGCATATTAATAAGCAACCAAATTAATTAATTATCCAACACTTGTCAATTAATTAATTGGTAAATCTCATTCTTCTGATTCTCTTTTGTGTGTGACCCATTAAGTTCCCGATTACGATATCTAACGACGTGAATTATTATTTTGATCTAATCAAAATTGATAAATTAAAACACCACTTTTAATTTATTACTAATTCACATTCGTCGTTCCAGATTAACATCTAGCAATGTGTCAGGGTAAGACATGTGACGGGAAATGTCACGTGGTATGACAAAACCTAACTTGTTCGTTTACCGTTAAACTATAATCCTTTCGTCAATATGATCCGATCAATTTTGAGATATGGATATATGTTAATCTTAATTATCGATCATATCTTTTATCCCATTGTTAAGTCAATGTAAGTCGAAAACTCTTTTTCGACTTATGAGTTCACTTTGGCCAATGATTTCATTATCAACTTAACTGGATAAATTGTATATAATAATTTCTTACTATCTAAGAGTGACGACTCCTCTATTGACCATTCACAACCTTCATATGATTCTTGACATAGTCGAACGATGTCGTATTAGCGATCCTTGGCAGAGTAACATCCAACATCACCAAAGTATGACCGTCCTCATATAAGGCACTATGACGACCTCAAGTCAAAGGACCAATTCCACTACCAAAACTAATCTTTAACACTCAGATAGTTATCCATGTGAAATCTCCCAACGGGTATCCAATGTTTTGTTCTATAACAAAATATACTCATGGTTATTCAAATGTCATCACATTTCAGCTTTGTGAAATCAAGTACTTACTTCACAAGTAAGAAACACCACACGTGATGGTCTATCTATAATAATGATATCCGTATCTCATTATTACATACGACCACGGGCTATTTAAGATTCAGTTATATGTAATTTGTATCTCACAATCACAACTCCTTGTGATTAACAAATCACTAAGACTTAAATTTACGGACTCTATTATTTAATTTATTAGGATATTAATTTAATTAAATAATAGATATTGTTATAAATATGCATCGATTATATATATATATTAAAAGTGTTTATGTTCAAAGTTGATTGGACTTAGGGTATAACACTTACACAACTTAGGTCCTATTTATGCATGCCTTTCTCACCATGACGTTTCTAAGTTTTTTAAACATTTTTCATAGAAAAGCTTCTTCAATATTTCTAATCATTCGTTTGTTCTCTGCTTCCATGTATATCCATGCATTTTTACTTCTCGCCATATGTAGTTTGTTATGTTTTTCTATTATGGTTTAAAGAACTCGATAATATTGCTAGCTCCTGGGCTTTGGAATTCCAAAATGCCCAGTAATCTTAATCAAATGAGTTGATTCTCTTCAATGTACGCCCATTATGTACATTTTAAATTTAATTTTTCATCTCAAAACACGAAATTTTCACAATTGCGTGATAAATCTCGTCTAAAAGCTGAATTTATTAGATGTTCGATAGGACAAAAAATGTATTTTTTTATATTTTTTGTTCGACAATTGGGTGGCAGTATATTTGATTCTTAAAGTTTTGTTAGGCCATGAACACACGATATTAGATCAAGAAACAAAAATACCAGACATTCTCTAAAATAAAGTGCAAAAAATTAAAAAGAACACAATCAATATATTTCGACCTAAGCCCCAGAGGTTAGGTGACCGCTTCTAACACCTACATTTCCCGTTTATCATTCAAAACTTGGATTATGCTCGATTTCACTATAACGTCCAAAATGGCAACAAAAGGTTATAATAATTTTCAGCTAATCACAAAGAATAGCACAAAACACTTATCTCTCTCAAAAGACAATAATCGATCTACATGAACCACAAAGAATTGCTTCAAATCCTTAGAATCAACCAAACAGAAGCATAAACACTTTCTAACAGATATTCACTCAGAATATCATCACAAAGAGGCTACAATATTATTGGTCACATTCTCAAATCAAGAATTTAAAAAGGAATTACAGAGAGATCGAAAACATAGAGAAACCCCTCAAAATGGCGCAATCTCAGAGAGAGAGGGAACATAATGAAAACCATGAAGGCAATATTCGAGAATCCCAAATGAATATGGCATAATAATAGAACCATCTAGAATTCAAACCAACAGTCAAGATTCATCCACGTGTCGCAATCCACTTGAAAGTGTGGTTTTATAAAATTGTGTTTGCCAAATACGATTTCTCAAATTATGGGAGCATCAATTGAACTCGATTCAATTTCCACAATTTCCACCTTGCTACCAGAATTTGGGTTATAGTGTAGTCCAGAACACAATCTCAAGCAATTTTCATTTGCTCAAAGTACATGTACATGCATCACAAAGATTCAACAGATAACAGTTCAAACAATTTAAATACTTATTCAAAGGAATTACTTTAGTACCTATATCAGATGGAGTAAGTTGAGTTGAAGCTTTTCCAATTTTAAGAATCCCTTTAGAAATGACATCTCCAATAAAATGATATTTAACATCAATATGTTTAGTTTTATCACGAAATATAGGATTTTTGCTCAAATGAATAGCACTTTGATTATCAGGCAGTAACATAACATCATTATCAGCAAAACCAAGTTCACACATCAACCCATTTAACCATATTCCCTCTTTAAATCATCAGTTGCAACAATATATTTTGCTTCAGTGGAAGATAAAGTAACAACCCTTTGAAATTGAGATTTACAACTAACAACAGTACTACATAATGTATAAAAGTAAGAAGAAGTTGATTTCCTATTGTCTTTATCTCTAGTCTAGCAAAATCAGAATTAGTATATCCCTTTAAGGTTACACCATTTTTACTTGATTTAAACATTAAACCCAAGTTAGGTGTTCCTTTAAGATATCTAAACAACTATTTTAAAGCATTCCAATGTTCTTCCCTTGGGTTACTCATAAACGTACTCAATATGCTAATGCTAAATGCAAGATCAGGTCTGGCACAAATCATCAAATATATAATAGAACCAACATCATTTGCATAAGGTATTTTTGACATTCTAGCATACTCTTCTTCAGAATTGGGACAACATTCAGAAGAAAGCTTAAAATGATTAGCAAGAGGTAATGTTACAGGTTTACAATCATACATATTAAACTTTTTTCAAAACTCTAATCACATAATCATGTTGATTTAAAAATAGCATGTCTTTTTCTTTATTTATCCAAATTTGCATGCATAATATCTTTTTAGCAGAACCAAGGTCTTTCATTTCAAATTCAGACTTCAATTTTAATTTGATATAATCAATTTCAGACTTATCATAGCAGGCAAGCAACATATTATCCACATAGAGAACTAAATAAAGAGAATTTTCACCTCCATTACCTTTAAAATATAAACAGGTATCAAACTTCTTCTAAAACCAAGTTTTAAAACAAAAGTATCAAATCTCTTATACCATTGTTTTGGATCTTGCTTTAATCCACATAAAGATCTTTTTAATAAACAAACAGTATTTTCAGGATTTCCAATTTCAAAACCAATATGTTGCTTCATGTAAATAACTTCATTTAAATCACCATACAAGAAGGTAGTTTTAACATCCAACTGATCAATTTTCCATTTAAACTGTGCAACTAAAGCAAGCAAACATCTAACAGTGGAGTATTTCACAACATGAGAAAAAATTTCAGTGTAATCAATACCTTCCTTTTGAGTAAAACCTTTTGCAACAAGTCTAACTTTATATCTAATGTTTTTACTATCTCCTTCCACTTGTTTTATTTTATAAACCACGTACAATCAATTAGTTTTTGCCCTTTAGGTCTCTTAATAAGTTCCCAAGTCGTTTTTTTAAAAGTGAAGACATTTAATCTTCCATGACAGCTTTCCAGTTTTTACTTTCCTTACACTTGATGGCATCATCATAGGAGTTTGACTCATTTTCCAAATTTTCTTGGTAAGTGAAAAATGAAACAAAATCATCACTGTCAAATCTAGAATGAGGTATGATCTACCTCCTTTCCCTATCTCTTGTGAGTTGATCCTTATCAGAAGAAAGAGCAGCATGATCAAATTCATGCTGCTCTATACTAGATTAGCAGGTTCAATTTGAGGATGCTCCATCTCAATTTGAACATCTTTATCAAACAAAACTTTATCTTTTCCTTCTAAACATGACATTAAAGACTCATTAAAAACATCATTTTTAACAATGACTCTATACCCCTTTTCACATTTGACTCAAAATCTGTAGCCTTTAACATGTTCATCATAACTCAAGAAAACACATTTAAGAGATCTATGTTCCAGTTTCCCAATATTTTGATGAGCATATGCAGCATAACCAAATACCTTTAAATGAGAATAATTCACAAAACCATCAGACATATAGATTCAGACACATCAAAATTTAAAACTTTAGTAGGACTTCTATTAACAAGATATGCAGTTGTTTTAAGAGCTTCACCCCTAAACAATTTAGGCAAACCAGAACCTAGTAGCATACATATAAATTTATTTAATAGAGTTCTATTCATTCTTTCAGCTATTCCATTTTGTCGATGAGTATAAGTAACCGTTCTATGTCTCAAAATACCATTTTTTTTTACAGAAAGTGTTGAATTCGTGATTGCAAAGTTCCAAACCATTGTCACTCCTCAAAATCTTTATTTTGTGTTCAGTTTGGTTCTTAATTTGAGTTTTTCAGTTCTTAAAAGCTGAAAAAGTTTCATCTTTAGTTTTTAATAAGAAAATCCAAATTTTTCTTGAATAATCATCAATGATCAGCAAAAAATATTTAAAACCAGATAAAATATACACAGCAGCAAGAGACCACAAATTAGCATGTAAATATTTCAATATTTGTTTGGATTTATGAATTCCAGTGGAAAAATGTAGTTTGACTTGTTTCCCTATAATATATTGTTCACAAGAGCCAAAATCTTGTTTTCCAAAACTCATTTTGATTGTAAAAAATTTAAAGCCTTTTTGCCAATGTGGCCAAGTCTATCATGCCACAATTTTGAAAGTGTAAACTGTTCAGATACAGCAGAAGCAGTTAAGCCAAGTAGAGGTTTTGCTTTAAAAAAATAGAGACCATGTCTTTTAGGGGTACCTATGATTAAATCATTGCCTCTAAGAATTTTAATATGTCATTGACCCATATTTAGGCTAAACTCCATATCATCTAACATACCTAAGGATACCAAGTTTCTCTTCAAGTCAAGTATATATCTAATTTCTTTAAGAAATAAAACATTTCCATTTTCCAATAACAATTTTTTAGTCCCCATTCCTCTTACTTTATAGATAAAATTGTTTCCTATTATCACTTGCCCCCCAAGAGTCCTTTTAAACTCAAGGAAACAATCTTTATTTGGACACATATGAAAGGAACAACCTAAGTCAAGAATTCATTCATCACTCAACTGTTTTTCCATATTAACAAAGAACAATCCAGAATTAGACTTAGCTTTATTATGCACTAAAGCATTACTTCCTTCATCAAACTTATTATCTTTTAAGTCATTTTTCTTTTTAAAATAATCTTTGACAAAATGTCTAGTTTTCCATAGTAATAGCATTTCTTATCTTTAGTCTTAGCTTTGGACTTATGCTTATCATTAAATATGTTTTTATTTTCAGTAAAAGACTTAGGATTATAATTTGATTTACCAAAACCTTTCCTCTTTACTAGAAAATCATCTCCAGTTAGATTATTACCAGAACAGATTTTAGCTCCAAAGCCTTACTCCTTAAAGAGTTTATTATCACATCAGCAGTAAGTTCTTCCTTCCCATATTCTAGAGCAATCTTGATGTCTTTATATCTGTCACTAATGGAGTTTAACAAGATTACATCCATCTGATCCTTTGAAAGTTTTTCATCAGAGTTAGCTGAGTCTTGGGTAAGTTTTGTAAATCTATTCAAGTTTTTATCCAAATCAAATGAAGAATCCATTTTGAAAGGAAAAAAATGGTTTTAATAAGAAACACTTATTTGGAGTAGTCTTAGTCACATACTTTACATGAAGTTTGTTCCATATTTCAGAGGCAGTTTTAGTTTCACTAATACTTCTTATCACATTTTCAGACAAGTACAAGAAAATGGTACTCCTAGCAAATTTTTCAAGTTCAACTTTCTCTGCAGGAAGTAATTCAACAGACCAACTATCATCTAAGGCCTTGACATATCTCATTTGCTTTAAGATATCCTTCATTTTTTGACTCCACAAATTGAAATCAATTTTTCCATCAAACTTACTAACTTTAAATTTAGCAGAAGCCATGTTATAGTCAAGTAAGACTCACAGACAGAAGATAACTTACATAAAAAAGCAAAGAACAACTAGAGTACAAAATGGTGGCAATCAGAAAATCACAGTAATATACACAGTAGAAAAATATTTTCAAATATCAATCACTTGCAGATAATATGGAGATTAAAACTCTAAAGAAAACACAGTAACGGAGAACACAAAATAATGTTTCACAGATTCCTCCTGCAAGATTCTCCAAGTGCACACCCGTACTTGATTAATCTCAAATTCTTAATGCCCCGTATGAGCTTTTGGACAAAGACTAAGATCAAGGGGATTTCGGGCACGATAAATCAAGGGAAAAAGTCAAGAAACCCCTAAAATATTTGAAAAGTGAAATTTACAAAAGTTTAAAAAGATCTCACCCAGTGAGTTTTAAAAAAACTCGATATTATGTAATTTCGCTTTAGCTGCAATTCCAAAGATTTAAATCCTTTTCAGATCAGCCGGTCTTCTCCAAGATCTAGGTATCTTGCTCCTTAGTTAATGGCTCTGATACTACTATCAGGCTAGGAACACACGATATTAGACCAAGAAATAAAAATACCAAACCTTCTTCTGAAATAAAGTACAGAAAATTAAAAAGAACACAATCTATATATTTTGGCTTAAGTCCCGGAGGTTTTGTGACCGCTTCTAACACCTACATCCTCATTTAAGTATCCCAAACTAGGATTATGCTCGGTTACACTATAACGTTCAAAATGGCAACAAAAGGTTATAATAATGTTCAGCCAATCACAAAGAATAGTACAAAACACTTATCTTTCTCAGAATACAATAATCGATCTACATGAACCACAAAGAATCGCTTCAGAATCTCAGAATCAACCAAACAGAAGCACAAACACTTCCTAATAGATATTCACTCAGAATATCATCACAAAGAGGCTACAATATTACAGATCACCTTTTCAAATCAAGAATTTGAGAAGGAATTACAGAGAGATCGAAAACACATGGAAAACTCTCAAAACGGTGCAATCTCAGAGAGAGAGAACATAATGAAAACCCTAAAGGCAACCTTCGAGGATGCCAAATGAATATGGCATAATAATATAACCATCCAAAATTCAAACCAACGGTCAAGATTCATCCATGTGTCGCAGTCCGCTGGAAAGTTTGATTTTAAAAAGTTGCATTTGCCAAATGCGTTTTCTCAAATTATGGGAGCATCAATTGAACCCGGTTCAATTCCCACAAGTTTTGTTTTGAAATTTCAAATCCCATAAAAGGTAAAATAAGGGGTTTTCATTTTGCATTTTTGGGTTGGCCACCATCGATCAAAGATTTTAATGGTGTACATTCCAAACAGTGAGAGTGTTAGCCTCATCGATACAATTTGTACATATGTCCATGTAACATTATCTGTCAAATCCTAGCAAAATAATCTTAAGAATACAAATATTCTTGGGGCTACAAACTTATGTCCTGATTTTACTTCGGTATGTTAAACTTCATTTCACAATTTGGTCACTTAATTCGTAGTTTTGCTTGGATAAGCCACTCTGTCTTTCTATTTCTCAAACTCGAGAACTTAGATGAAGTGATTTGATCGAAGTCAAATTATAAACAATAGCTACTTGTAACAAGATGAAGTTCAAAGATCCACCTAACTTAAATTGGGATATAAATACGGTAACTAGCAAAATATTTTTTCCTGGGGACTGGGGCTCAGAGAAAGACGTAGGTTGACCGAAAACAAATGACATGGTCCTTCAAACACTATACAATCAAGAAACTGTCGTTTTCTTGGGAATTCTATCAGACTATTATGAAAGCTTGGGAACATCACTTTTTGTTCCTTTTTCTTCTTCTCTTCACTTTATTTGCGTTTCGTCACATCCTTTTCTATTGATATGAAAAACACCTTCCAACTTATGGAACATTAAGAACCATTTAAAGGGTTGTTTGAGCCTCCATTTTTTAATGTAAAATGTATTTTGGAATACTAGATTGATGGAGAATGTATGGTTAAAAATGAAGGAAAAGTTTTTGAATTGCTTTAATATTCTTGTATTGAAAAATGAGTTGTTGAAAAGAAGAGAGATAAAAATATATTTTGAAAAAAATGGGGATCAAACAAATAAGCTAACATGATAAACGATAGATGACTTGAAATATTTATCGTACTTGAATTTTCTTCCCCATTTTTCTTAGTCATCGTCCATGAAAAATCTAATTTTTTGACATTGCATAAAGATTTATGATTCTCATTCAAGCTTGCATGCCTACCCCGCAAGCTTGTATTGACGTACCGAATGTTCAATCTTTACATTTTGTTCCAATTGGTTTCAAAGATTTTTTTTTCCACTAGCTATTGATCCACAAAACTTGGTGGCAGATGAAAATAATGTAGGAAAATATTGCTTTTCCACTTGAAGGGGTTGGAGAAGAAACCAGAAACAAATTATCATGATCATCAAAGAAGAGTCAAAATGCCTAAACATGATAATTTTATCGTTGTCCTCAAACGATATTTACCCTCTCTCAGATTAAAATTTGGTGCTTAAAAGGTTTTTTTTTTACAAATGGTTTGTAGGATTTTTCAAGCCTTGTAATAGAAAAACACTTAAAACACTTAGTATTTTCTACCAAAACTTCAAGAACACAAGGGGAATTTGAATATGGATGAAAATAATTTTATCTTATTTATTTTGGAATGGAATGTAATTTCAAATGATTTCAATAATGGTTTTTTAATGTAATTTTTGTTGATCATGAGACATCTATATATAGGTTTCAATGAACACCTACGAAATGGTGCCAAAAATCTGTGAAAAGTTTCACCAAAAGCCACAAAAAATTCAAACAAGGAAGCCAGCCCAATGACTATTTTTAAACCTATGCGACTGCATAGATCAATTCTACGTGGTTGCATAGAAGACTCAACTACAGGGTCTGAAAATCCTGCATGTATACATGGGACCGCATCCCCTTTAGACTATGTGGTCGCATACTGCAAACTTTTGGCTTCCAAATCCATTTTTCATTTCAAATCCCTTTTTATTGATTTTGAACAATAATTTCAACCATCCCCAACTTGTTCAAAATTCAATAAAATCTCATATTCAAAATGTACAATACTTGTGCATATTGATTAGATATCTTTCGATTTGAATCTAATCATAGTGTAATTCAAACAAAACAAAGTCAAAATTAAAGGTAGCTTGAAAGTTTTGAACTAATTATTTCATATGATAAGATAATATCCGTAAGAACACACACAAGTATTATGTGTTCTCAAGTTCCTCAACTCGTTAGCGCCATATGGCCTTGCGCTCATCCTTTTCAACAAACTTTTAAGACAAAAACTCTAACTTTCTAATGAGGCGGTATCACCTCGAAGTTTATTTAGGAGAAGTTCTTCCAGAATCTTTGTTACTTTTTAGAGATACTTGTACCATGTATAAACTTCATCAAAAGCTTAAAGTTCAACCCCCACTTCAATAACAACCAGCGTTATATAATGTTGAAACGATCCACATATCGAATGACTCGGTGTTACCCTTTAAACACTTGAATTACTTAGTTAAGTAAGGACATGTATGGTTGTTATCATTGGTGGATTTTTTGGTTTAAGAATTTCAACCTCATCCAACTCGAAGTAGATATTACTAAATCTCTATTTAGAAATATAGTTAAAGAATCTGCTAAGTTCTCTATTGACTTAACATAATTTAGAGAAATTATTCCACTCTTAATTAATTCCTTATGCAGTGATGTCTTAGGTTCATATGTCTAGGCTTTTCATTACAAATGACTTAGTATCTCATCAAATATAGCTAGCCGACGATCGATTTATTTAATAGATACAAATTTTTACCCACTAAGATATCATCTTACGAAGCCACATGCTTCACACTAGCTTTATCTAAAGCTTTATCAATTTCCAATCACGGTTGGAAGATTTACATCAAACATTACACTAGTCAATCATATTTACTAGTAGATTTTAGAATTATGGGTATTTAACATTATAATGCATTTCAACTTTATGAATATTTTTCAAATATTTCAATTGTTCTTGCATATTCAAACAAATGCCATAATTGGCTTTCAACCCATTTCATCCACTTTAGACTTAGTGTATATCATCCTTATAATTATAAAATGGTTTTTCTACATTTTCACTTCGTAGACATTCTTCTATTACTATAAGGTATAGGAAATTCTAACTTTTAAATTAAGTTACCCCCACAATTCCTCAATTAGAAATACATATGCAATCTAATAAAGTTGCATCCACAAGTTTTGAACTTTTCATACAAGTTCACAAACATTAATGTTAACCCTCACATTTTTGGATTATCCTTGAACATAGAGTTCACCAACTTTTTCATAGTTTAACTCATTTATCGAATAGAATAGATAATGTTCAATGTTTAGGAGTAAATTTATCCTTTCTAATCATTCGTTGTCTGACTCGTATTAGTCTCAACAATATCCAACTCATCAAGATCAAGGTGAAGAAATAGCAACTTATATTCCAAAGTCGTTAATTGGGAGTGGAATGATCTGAGTGACGAGAGAACATGTTAAAGAAACTTGATTGACATTGTAGTTGTGAGAAAGAAATAGGTGGTCAAGATTATTTAGTTCTCTTATGAGGAAGTTGTAGAAACCACTGACACTAGTACTAGAGGAAGAATGACTTATCATGGGAGATAGCAAAAAGATTGAAAATCTTACCAGGAAAAGGTGTTGCAGATTTATATATACATCTGAATTCTAAGCAAAAGCTCAAAAAGCTGGAACTTAGCTCTTCCAACCTGTATGTATCAATATTATTTATATGTATTTATATATTTAAATTGTGAAAGATGCCGCAACAGAAGGTGGAGAATGAAGGAATTGAATGACTTCCTCTTGTTTTAACATGTATGCAATATTTGAAGAGCTCAGGTTTCTAAATGGTAAATGAATTTTTGTTCGGAGCAATTATGTCTATTTCATATAGAGTGGAGGCGATGATTGAGAATCTGCCATTTTCATTATTTGACAAGCATAAAAGAGACATAACCAAAGTTGTGGAATTATGAAATCTTTATTTTCTTTTAGGCTTCTTGAGTATGTCACAATTTGACCAAAACAAAATGAAAGAAAAAGCCAACTCATTTTCTAACACTTCAACGTCTTTCCATTTGTTAAAAAGAGGTAATGTTTCGAGGTGTAAAAACGTGTTGAGGAAGAGCAATTTCAAGATAACATATCTCAACTTGAGATTCTTCTTTTTTTCATCGTTGTCTTCAATCTTTCTGTAGTTTTCTCAAAGATTCAATGATTCCTTTTAGTACGTCATTTAACTTTAATTTGATTACTTCAAGATGAGGGAATGACGAGGTTTCTTGACATACGGAAATGTTTCCTATGTCGGAATTCATAAGATCTGGATATTTCTATTCTTTATTCATCTTGCATTGTTCTATGTTCAAAATTATACACAAAGATATGAAGAAGACAATGATTCCATGTTGATCCTCCCAAATGTATCTCTACAAAGAAAAAAGAGAGAAGGAAAAGCTATCCCATTTCTTGAATATTTATGCTCTTATTCTCCCCTGGAGACATACTTGTGCTATTTTTTGTTGACAATTGTGTGACACTTTTGTTGTCAACAAACATTTATTTTTGCTATGGTTTTCCTACATATTTTTTGTAATCATTATAGCCTAAGCTATATTGTAACTTAAGCAAGCTAGGACCTGCTACAAATTGTAATCCGTTAAGTATGGTAGAAGTGGTAGTAGGTAGAATAGTTGGTAGAAAAAACACTTTTGTAATGGATCAAATGATGGCTTAATATAGACAGCCGTGTAACACCATTTTATATGATTAAACTCTCAATTTTTCCTCCTCTTTGTTGTTCAAAAACCTTCAGTGGTATTAGATCCATAACTAGTCTTTGAACAATCTACAAACCGACAGTTTTTTTAGAGAAAACCAGGGAGCTACCTTAACTGATATAACTGTCTGTTTGGTGAGTGTTTGGAATGACTTTAAGTGGTTTTTCTACCCCATTGCCTTCTGTGTTTACATGGGAAAATTATGACTTTTGGGCAACAAAAATGAAAGCTTACTTGAAGTCCTATGATCTGTGGAAAATCGTAGAAATATGAGTTGAGCCACCACCATTAAGAGCTAATCCGACCATTACTCAATTGAAGCAGCACAGTGAGGAGATAGCTAAGAAGTTCAAGGCCCTTTCTTGTATTCAATTAGCCATTTTAGTCTTTCAGATGCTATTTTCACCTAAATTATAACTTGTGAAACAGCAAAAGAAGCTTGGGACAAATTGAAGGAAGAATTTAGAGGTAATGAAAGAACCAGGTAGATGCAAGTGTTGAACTTCATAAGGGAGTTTGAAATCTTGAAGATGAAGGCCTCTCAAACTATAAAAGAGTTTACTGATAGGTTGATGAAGGTAGTAAACCAGATAAGGCTACTGGGAGATGACTTAACAAACAAGAGGGCAGTGGAAAAAATATTGATAAGCTTGCCCGAAAAGTTTGAATCCAAAATCTCTTCTCTTGAGAACTTTAGAGACTTGGCTAGCATATATTTGGCTGAGCTTCTGAATGCTCTTCAAGCTACATAACAAAGAAGGTTGTTTAGACAAGAAGAACATGTTGAAGGAGCTTTATTTGTAAAGGGAAAACATAAAGCTCAAACCAGTTTTAAAGTGAAGAAACCACAAAACGAAAAGAAGGAGGTTGAAACCAAAGTCACAAGTAAGGAGACAAAGTATCCTCCTTGTCCTCATTGCAAAAGGAAAGGCCCTTCTCCAAAGTAGTGCTGGTTCAAGCCTGGTGTATAATACAGATCCTGTAAGCAGTTTGGTCATGTGGAGAAAGTCTGCAAAAATCAAAAGGAAAAGAAGAAGATGCAACAGGCCAAGGTAATAGAAGATTAGCAGGAGGAGCACCTTTTTTCAGCCATAAACTACGGAGTTAGCAGTAGGGTTGAAATGTGGTTGCTTGACGGTGGTTGTACTCATCATATGACTTCAAATTCAAACATCTTTGTGGAATTAAATGATGCATACAGATCAAAAGTAAAGGTGGGAAATGGAGAATATGTTAAGGTGAAAGGAATTGACGAAGTTTCAGTTCAAATGTCATCAGGTATCAAGTTCATTTATGATGTTCTTTATGTGTCTAAGATTGATCAAAATATAATTAGTTTTGGCCAATTGATTGAGAAGAATTACACTTTAATATTTAAGGATAGTAGCTGCACTATATTGGATTCAAACAACCTTGAGTTAATGACAGTAAAAATGAGGCATATGAGTTTCCCTTTGGAATGGAAGAATGTTAACTCCCTTACTAGTACCTTGATTGAATCTTCATTGTGGCATAAACGTTTTGGGCATGTAAATTATACTTTACTTAAAAATTTGAATGAACTAGAGCTTGTGGAAAACATGCTAAATGTGAGTGATGATGCTTGTGTCTGTGATATCTGTCAATTGGGAAAACAAACTAGATTACCTTTCCCTAAAAATCAATCTAGAACAGCATTAAATAAACGCAATTGGTCCATTCTGATGTATGTGGTCCAATGAGAACTTCAACCTTGAATGGCAGCAGATACTTTGTCCTTTTTATAGATGATTTAACAAGAATGTGTTGGGTTTACTTTCTTAAGATGAAGTTGAGGTGCCTGCAGTATTTCAGAGATTTAAAATGCTTGTGGAGAATGAAAGTGATTGTAAAATTAAAGCCAGAAGGATTGACAATGGAACTGAATACACCAGCAACCAGTTTGACAGATTTTGTAATGAAGTGGGAATCAAACACCAACTAACCATTCCTTACTCACCTCAGCAAAATGGAATTTGTGAAAGGAAAAATAGGATAGTTATGGAAATGGCAAGATGTTTGATGCTTGAAAAGAAAGTGCCAAAAGAATTCTGGGATGAGGCAGTGAACACAACCATTTATCTTCTCAACAGGTTACCTACAAAGGCCTTAGATAAATCGACCCCTTATGAAGCCTAGTATGTAGTTAAGCCAAATGTTTCTCACTTAAAGGTGTTTGGGAGTATATGCTATACTCATATACCAGATGTAAAAAGAGACTAGTTGAGTCAAAAGGCTGTAGCATGTATCTTGGTTGGTTAATGTGATAATGCAAAAGGATATAAAATTTATAATCCTCAAACCAAGAAAATAATTTCCCGCAGGGATGTCAAGTTTGATGAGAACTCTTCATGGAATTGGGAGTCAAGTTCAATGAATAAAGTTAAGGTTCCAAAACAGGTTCTATAGGATAAAGAAGATGTCATCAATGAAGTTGAAGTTGAAGTTGAAGCTGAACCTGATAGTGGATCAGATTCAGAGAATGAAGTGATAAAAACTAGATCACTTAAGGACACTTCTTGTAATTCAGCCGTATTACAACCTTCAAACTTCACTGAAGCAGCTAATTCTCAAGCATGGATAGATGCAATGAATGATGAGCTTAAGGTGATTAAAAAGAATGGAACATGTATGCTAGTTGATAGACCAAAAAACAAGAATGTGATTGGAGTAAAGTGGGTATATAGAACCAAAATGAATGCTTGTGGTTCTATTAACAAGTTCAAGGTTAGGCTAGTTGTGAAAGGCTATGCTCAGCAATATGGAGTCCATTTTACTAATACATTTGCTCCAGTAGCCAGGTTTGAGACAATAAGGTTATTGTTTGCTATTGCTGCTCAAAAAGGATGGAGGATATACCAGCTACATGTGAAATCTGCCTTCCTAAATGGACACTTGAATGAGGAAATCTTTATTGAGCAACCCGAAGGCTTCATTATAGATGGAAAGAAGGATAAAGTGTACCTATTGAGGAAAGCTTTATATGGTTTAAAGCAGACTCCAAGAACCTGGTACAACAGGATAGATGAATACTTGAGTAGCCTTGATTTTATAAAAAGCATCAATGAACAAACATTTTACATTAAGCAAGTAGAGGAGGAATTGATCATCATCTCTTTGTATGTTGATGATCTTTTTGTCACAGGCATCAATGTAGCATTGATTGAAGTTGTAAATGATGTAATGAAGGTGTTTGAGATGACAGGTTTGGGGGAAATGAAGTACTTCCTTGGAATGGAGATTAAGCAATCAAATGATGGAATTTTTGTTTGCCAAAAAAGATAGACTAAGGAGGTGTTAAGGAAGTTTAACGTGGAAAATTGTAAATTAGTTAACACCCCTTTAGTTTAGAACTTAAAGCTGATGAAAGAAGATGGAGCACAGATGATTGATGAAAAGATTTATAGAAGTTTAGTATTGACCTATGGTTGATTATAACCTTAATGTTTTGATTATAACAAACAAGTCATTTTATTTACCAATATTTGAATTTAAGTGATTAAGCTTTCAAAGCTATCAAAATTATAAATCGGACTCGAAATAAAGAACAAAGCGAAAGTTAAGCATTCAAGTCAAATCATTCGAGATGATAGCGATTTGCATGCGCTGATGGAATTGGAACTTAAAGATTCGCAAAAGATGCAAATCAAGATACAAGTCCAAGAGAACAAGAATGAGAAATTTAAAGATTAAAGCTTAGAAATTGTTTATCGGAACTTAAATATAAATGTATTAACTCATCGATTCTTAGCAAGTGCATAAAGCTCAAACTATATTTCATAATTCATCACTTGCATAAAAACGTTTTAGAAATGAAGATGATTTTGAAAAATGAACATTTGTGAGATAGTAAACTAACTCCAAAATCCAGTCATTTCGGTTGACCGACCGATCAACCGAAGTATAACCAATCGATCGATCGCTTGACCGAAGTGTCAGCCGAAACTCCAACGGTTTGATTTTACAATGGCTATATTCACACTTCGGTCGACCGAAAGTTACTGTTTACTCAACCGAAAGTTCCTGCAGCTTGTTTTTCTTGCTCTATAAATACCTATTGCCTTTCCATTCAATTTCAACAACTTATAAGAGATATTTAGAGAACTTATTTATTTAAAATCATTGAGCTTACTTGATTTTAAATTCTATTTTATTTATTACAAAAAATTTCTTGATTGATCAAACTTATTTTCATCTATCTCATCAAGAATTCTTTTTTTTTTTTGCAAAGAAACTTTCTCAATCTCATCTATTTTTCATTCTTGATAAAAGTTTTCTTTGCCAACACTTATATTGAAGTGAAAATCTCTCTCTATACTTAACTTGTATTATTTGATAAAAGAGATCATTTGGTTGGAATCTTTGATACAACATACAAACTATTGCATCATCTATCATTTATCAAAGTTTGCAACATCAACACTTGAGCTTTATCATTTGCTATCTATTGAAGTGTATGTCTCTTCTCTTCTTGTTCTCAACTTTGAATTTATTATTCATAAAGAAGAGAAAACTTTAATTGTAAAATTCATTTGAATTGTGGGTCGTGTTGTAGTCCTTTAAAGATCAACATTGTATAAGGTTTGGCGCGCCTTGTTGTAAGTCACCGTGTGGGTCTATTGAGGTCCCATAAAGCTCAATAGTGTGGGTCATATTGAGGTCTCGTAAAGCTCAATAGTTTAGGTTGTATTGAGGTCCCGGAAAGCTCAATGTTGTAAAAGGATCGGTACTCCTTGTTTGTAAGTTACCATTTACTTTAGTGCATTTGGCATTGCTCGTGACATAGAGCTTGGTAATGGGGACGTAGATCATTGTATTGGATCGAACCCCATTAAATTGGTTTGTTATCTTTACATTATTGCACTTTACTTTACATTTCCATTTATATTGTGTTATATCCATACTTGAATTAAGTTATCGAACTTGCACATTTAATTCTAGTATTATACTTTGCATTTATATCTTGTGTATTGTATTGTTTTGAGACTAAGTGTCGAAAAAGTTTCAAAAATCAATTCACCCCCTCTTGATTAGTTATTCTTGGGCTAACAATTGATATCAGAACAATGTGCTCAATTTTAAAGATTTAACAATCTTAAGTAATGGCTAACCACATTTTTTAAAATCTTGAGGGGTATTCTACAAATCGTCCTCTTTTATTTGATGGTACTCATTATAATTATTGGAAGACTAGTATGACGATATTTATTCAATCAATAGATTACAATATTTGGAAAATTATTGAATATGGTCCATATGTGTCTACAAAGACTATTAAAATTGATGGCAAACCCGATCAATGTATTCCCAGTCAAGAGAGGAATATGATGAAGAAGATAGGAGAAAATTGTCATTAAATGCTAAGGCCGAAAATTTGCTTTATTGTGCACTGATAGAAATAAATTCAATAGAATTAGCACTTGTGCTTCGGCTCATGAAATTTGGCATGCTCTAGAAGTCACTCATGTTGGAACAAATAAAGTTAAAGAAACTAAGATAAATCACTAAGTTAAAGATTTTGAAAAAAATTTCATGAAAGAGAATGAACCTATTGTTGACATGATTACTCGTTTCACCAATATTACTAATAGCCTCAAAGGCTTTGATCGTGAATTTACTAATGGTGAGCTTGTAAGTAAAATGCTTAGGTCGCTCTCGGAAGAATGGAGTCCATTGAAAATGTTGATAGGAAACACCAAAGATATTAACACATACCTATTGGAAGAGCTCTATGGAACATTGATGACATATGAGCTAAATCGCACTGAGACGAATGAGAAAACATTGAAAAACATAGAAGAGGAAAAACGTCAAGCTGCTTTCAAATCCATTGTTGATGAAAACACTTCGAGCAAAAATATGAATGATGAAGGAACAACAAATAACATGAGCGATGAAGAGCTCGATGACTTGCTCCGTCTTGTCAAGAAATGGAGAGGTTCTTGAAACAATAAAAAATTTCAAAAGAAGATGAAAGTCAAGAAGACTCTCCAAGCAACATGGAATTAAAGCGATGATGATAATCGAGATGAAGATAAAGGTCAAGGAGATATCGCCAACATGTACTTCATGGCAATCGACGATGAGAAAGATCCAAGAAATAAACACTCCTATGAGATCATCAATCAAGTGGACAAAGGATAATCAAAGTACTTCTATATGCACAACAAAAATATCGAGGCACTACAAGTCGTAATATGTCAAGTATGGTAGAAGTGGTAGTAGGTAGAGTAGTTGGTAGAAAAAACACTTTTGTAATGGATCAAATGATGGCTTTATATAGCCAATCGTGTAACACCATTTCATATGATTAAACTCTCAATTTTTCCTCCTCTTTGTTGTTCAAAAACCTTCAATTTTGCGCTTTTAGGCATATATATAAAAATTTTGTAGTTTTTATTTTTATTGCATCAAACCTGCTTGTGACCTGTTCGTTATTTAGTTCTGATAAATTTGAGGTACCGAATAAATTTCATTATAAATATCAATTATGCTACGTTGAACTGATCGAGATTAAGAAATTCCTTTCACCTAGTCAAAGCTTTCTTTCTCTAAATTCTATGAAATGCTAAAGGTGAGAGTTGGAAGGAAAACTGACGATTTGAAAAGAGAGTAAATCAATTTTTTCATATCTCGTTTGCTCGAATTCATGACTATTTATAGGTGTCTGACGAAATCAAGGAGATAATTTAATCCTTTTAATAGAGACACATGACGGTCCTTAATTAGTGAGTTTTTAATTGAATCTGTTAGACTTTCATGTTTTATTCACCATGTCATGTGTTATTTACTCATTGGTTGTAATGTCACTTTTAAGAGGTTTATTGTTCTTATTAACGTGTGTTTCATTAACGGTTTTGTTGACGTAGAATAACATGTGAAAACAAAACAAGTGTTTTTTCTAGTTCAACAATTTGTGTTCGCACGTTTCGTGTGCTCGTCATTCAAAGTTAAGATTTAACTTATGGTTTCGTATTATAAATGCTCGCTTAGAATGGCCTGGGTTCGCACATGCGAGCTCAAAGTTAAGTTGAATGGCAATTCCTGCCACTATCCTTGTAAAATCAATTGTTAACATATCAAAGTCAGTATTCATGTCTATTTGAATAAGCTTCTTTTATTTTGCAACAATAATTGCCAAAAGACATTTTTTCAGAGTCAATTCTATAATCTTAATGCTAGTTGATATTTGGTCTGATTGGTGAATTTTTCTGAGGTTTGGTGGGATAATTCTTATCAAAGTACTCAATATTCTGGCAATAATATGATCATGACTCTTTTAATTACAATGAACCAGAAAAAGTTGTAGCCATGACTAGGTTAGAAGTTCTTTCAAAGTGGTAAGATGACTTTTTACTAGGCGTCGCTTTATTTGTCTAAATGTTGAGCTGTTTCTAAATGACTAGGCTATAGTCGAGCATGCTGCATTAGCAAGATTTGACTTGACTAGACTGTTCTGTGCTCTTCTATCATCCTCCAACTGAAGTTAAAGGGTCGCATGAATAGATTCATTGAATTCTCCAACAAACGTGTTTTTTCTCACTAGGAAAATCTCGTGTCCCATGATGATAAGCTGGAAGGTGTGGTCGTAATTACTCTTCGAAACAATGGAAGAAGGGATTATACTTCGTACAGAAGAATAGATATCCAGCATCAAAGACTTGTGCTCATTTTTGTGAGTGGATGCACTAGGGAAAAGCAACACCACATATTCCAAAAGCAACTGGTTTGGGTCCCATATGGTTCAAGAACGTGCTTCGAATTCTCCTAGGTGCGCATAACATTGTTTGACTGAAATTTTAGCATGAAAACATGAAAGGATTGGACACCATAAGAAACCTTGTAATGCTGCAATTTGATAGACCAAAGCGACTTACACCCCAACTTTAGGTCACCTTTCATTTACAATAACTGAAACTTCAAGACCTCATTACCAACTGTTGATGATAATGTAATCATCTCTCTAGTTGTACAGTTACTCTTACTGCCTACTGGTTTACATTGGCTGTCTGGACATGATTCTTTGAAATTCCACAATGAGTACACTAACAACAGAAACTAAGCCTCATTAACATTAAGTTTAGGGTCGTCTACATGATAAATACATGGCTTGATTATATTTTAGCTTCTGTTGTATTAAAATATTAAGAAGCTGAATCTTGATGATCTGTGCTCCAACATAGTCCAGTTCATCTTGTATCCTTCATACACATCTACAGACTATGTTCTACTTCTGATAGAATATTGTGATTCAGAGTAGGGAAAAACCAGTCTTAAATAACATTCATGTACATTCATACCCAACAAATTTGTAGGTTGTAGCAAAATCATTAACATTTAAGTCTCGTTTTCTTTTAGATATATGAATGACAGCTAAAAGTTTTCATGCTCAATATCTGCAGTTAGCATGGTAAATTCATGCTGATGCAAGGTATCAAGCTCCAAAGGTTTCACCACGATCGATCTGCACACTATTCTTTTTAACCAGATGATGTCTCATACAGGTATCGGTTGCCATTTATGTGGGGAAGGTACCATGAAACCAGCCTTTGCAGGCAATCTCATACAAGTCTGTCACATATAATGAACAGAATCTTATTTAAGAGCTCATAATTTTTAGGTTTGAACCAAATATCATATTGCATTTCAGATTGACAAAAAACACTAGACCCAATGAATATTCTTTCACAGTAAGTGGGCTAACGATGTAACACAGTGACAATAGATATACAACAAAGGGATCTGTGAATATTCTTCTACAGAGATCTATGTCAATGTAAAAGAGAATGCAAGTTGTACAGTACTTGAACAGACTGAACTTCATTTTCGTCCTTAATTTGTAAAGTGCTATCCAATCTTACCTATCAAGTATGCCAAAAATGCTCTGTAACACTTGGCAGCCAAAAAGTCTGTTTTTATCTCCAAGGGCATTGACAATCCAATGAAGCTTAATTTTAACTTCCTTGAGCTTCATGATGGGAGGAACAGCCTTCCGATTTGAAGTGTCGTTCAAGAGCATTCTCCCACGTATCAAGATTTGTATTTACAAGGATTATTTCTATTTTCATTTTTCACCTAAGCATATCTCCAGAATATAACTGCAACCCACTCAATGCAGGAGATATGCTAAAAGTGTTACCTTCGCAACCAAAAAATGAAGGATGACCAAGGGGTGTTGGCCTATCGGGAATTGTAGGAACCTCAATGTCTCCTTCTAACATTTTCAACGCATCCAAAATGGTTGGCCGTAAGGCCACCATAACATGAGCACACAGAATACCAACAAGTAAAAATCTCTCCATTATGAGTTTCGGATTTGCATTTGATGAATCTCCAGCTTTCAAAAGAGAAGCATCCAATACTGATTCTAATTTCCCCGCTTTCACCACTGACCAAGCCCAATCTGTGATTAGAATTGCTCGAGGTGATTCTGAGGATAGATCAAGAGCTTTCTTCCCGCACATTATCTCCAACACAACTACCCCAAAGCTATAAACATCACTTTTCTCAGTTAACTGTCCATAGAGAGCATATTCAGGAGCCAAGTATCCGTGTGTTCCAGCCACTCTGGTAGTGAGATGAGACTGTCCTTCTCTGATTTGCTTCACCAATCCAAAATCCGCAACTCTTGCCTTCATATCTGCATCCAACAAAATATTTGTAGCCTTAATATCCCTATGATAAATAGCTGGCTTTACTCCATAATGCAGATAAGCTAATCCGTTTGCCAAATCCATAATTATGCTTTTCCTTTGTGGCCACGTCAATGGTAGCTTCAAACTTCCACCTTGATTTACCGGAAACAAATGGTCATAGAGGTTTCCATTAGGCGTGTAATCATAAACTAGGTATCTCTCACTCTCTCTTGGACCAACATTTTCAGTTACACAGCACCCTCTAAGCGGCACAAGATTCCTATGCTTCAAGTTACTAATGATCTCAACTTCATTGCAAAACTCATCATTCCCTTGAAAATCAGATTCTACAACCTTCTTAACTGCAACAACTGTCCCATCAGCTAAAGTTCCTTTATAAACCATCCCAAACCCACCTCTTCCGATGAAATTCTTGGATGAAAAATTATCGGTTGCCTTCTCCAGCTCATGAATTTTATACCAAATAGCCACTGTAGTAGGCCTCTTTCTTGACCTAGATTCCATTTCTTCTTCTCCCGAATTAATTCCATCATGTTTTTCCATCCGTCTTCTGTTCCACCATAAGTACATTCCCAGCAAACAAGACATCAGCAAAATCGCCACACCGGCCCCAGTGAGTCCAAAGACAAGAGCCAAATGCCGTTTACTTGAAGAACCCTTATCCGAATCAATCGAAAGACCAAAGATACAAGTCAAGGCACCAGTGCTTTCAGGTCCAAGTTCATTGACAATGCCAGCAGCATATAGAACTGCAAAGTAAAAGCATTCGGTGGAATGAGACTTATTACCATCAACTGCAATCAAATCGGACAGAACCCGTAAACCGGCAGCCACACAACCATCGCACTGAGTAAGATCAGTGAGGTCTGGCTTACAAGCAGAGTCCAGTATAGTGGAGGGACCAAGCTTCTTGCCCCAATCTTGGGTGGTCTCAATGGAGGCGCATATATTGGGAGTTATCACAAATTGCATTGGATCAAAGCAAATGGATGTGAGATTTTGTGGGAGAAACAGAGAGTTCAACTTGGATTGGAAATCTTCAAGGCAAGAAACGGAAGTTGGCAAATTGGGCAGTTGAAAAAGAGAAGTCTCTTTAAGATGCTGTGACAGTCCTAATCCATAAAGGGAGAGGAGGGTTTGGCAGCACTGGCGTTTTCCGGCGGTGGGATCGCCGGAAGTAGGAGAAATCTGCTGGGTTGAATTAGGATTTGGTGGGGTTTTGCAACCAGAAATCGACCATGGGATTCTCAGTACATAACCAAGATCCATGGGACATGTAGATGAATTGGTGCTTGAAGTTGGAGAAGAGGAAACTGAAGAAATTAACACCAAAATACAAAGAAACAGACAAAAAATTAAGAAACTATGCTTCAATTTCATTCTGTTAGTTCAAAAACAAACAGATTCAGACTGCAAATCAAGATTCAAGAAAACATAAATGGAGAAAAAGCAGAATTCACCCCTCTCTATCCCAGATGGTTCTGAGAAGAGTAAATCATAAATGGGTAGTGAATAAGATCGAAATTTGTTTTACGGACGTAATATGTGAAATCAAGTTTGAATCTTCGATAAAAGAAGGTGCAGAAAACTGGTCAAATTTGAGTTCTTTAATAATCTGGTTGCTGGGGGCGCTGCTGTCTTTGGACTTTAGTGAATGCTGACGTAGGATTGCATTAGCAATAATATCTGCCATGTGTGAATACGACTAACTGTTACATTGCGAAGGGATTCGTGAGATGTAAGAAACCAAAAGATTTTTTAATTGAAAAAAATCAACTGTTAGTTTGCCAAATAAATAAATAGAGAATCGTAAAACAAATGCATATTTGAAGTTCTTATTTTAGACATTTGAAATTTCCTTAATGACCAAAGATTGATGATTTAACGTTAACAAGGTCTTGTTTCTTGTTAACCACATAGGACTGACCCAGTTTTGGTCTCGATTAGAGACATCTTGATTAATCTGAAACAAAACAAATATCAAAATAAATCATTGAAATTAGATAGCCAACATAAAACAAACTTGTAAGTTGAGTGACCTATACTAAAAAATCTTCTTAGTTAATTCAAGTTAGAAAGGGTGAATTACAACCATAGTCCCCAACCTTTGACCCATTTCAAAACCTTGTCTCCAATTTATTTATTGTGACAAACTCCACCTTAATGGGCTTCATCCTTGTGGGCAAGAATTTTTTTGAGAATGTATAGTTAAAAAATAATATGCAAATTTATTTTATAAGAAGAATATATAATTGAAAAAGAGTTTGATGAAAAGTAATTTTGAAAAAATCAAATCAAACAATAGCTCAATATTTGAAGGGTCAAAATTTTAGTTAGACACATTCTAGCCTTTATTAGAGATGTCAGGCGATCTCTTATCTCCAACCAATGTAACATATGATGCTCAATCAAATGATAAGGCCAAATAAATATAGGGAAAATTGCAGTTATGGTACCAAACTTTTCATTTAGTAGCAGGCTTTGTTTAAACCTTTTATCTGTGTCACCCACATTTATCAAATATTTCAAAATATTGCAACTGAAATCCAAATGGAAGGAAACTGTTAGTTTGACCGTTAGTTGACTGAATAATTAACATTGATCATAATTTTGACTAATTCTAAAATAATAAAACCGTAACTTTACCTTTTTTTTAAAAATAAAAAACACAATTATAATAAATTAATAATTTAATTTAAAAAATATAAATCAAAGAAAAAAGGTTTTCTTCTTCTTCTTCCCTCTACCCTCATTCCCACCCACAAAAACCAAATCCAAAAGCTATCGCCACCGCCACCTTAAAGGAAGAGAATTTTAACTGAGTTACAATGAATGCCCAAATTGTGAAGCACATCCTCAAAACATATCCCTCACTTTCCATTCCAGCATAATTCTTGAACACATCCTCAAAATTAGACATCATCACCTCAAAAGGTTTTTGAATTAACTTTTGAGCATTGTTAATTTGATTATTGGTTGAATTTCCAGTCTTCTCAGGCGAGCCCTTCGTGCACTCTCCTTACCTGAATTCAGTTAGCCCTACTTCTCTTCTTCAGTAGGTGGTGGTGTTAGTGGGTTCTTGTTGTAGCTATGACTGTAGTTGTGGCGACGGTGTTTCGATCTCTTTTGTCGGGGGAATTGTCATAATGAGTTCTTGTTGTGGTTGTGATTGTAGTTGTGGCGATGTTTCAATCTCTTGCTTTGTTTAAATGATGGGAGTTTGTTGTGTAGTGGCTGTTGCAGCTTTTTCACCGATAGTTACTATGGTGCTAACGTTGGTGGTTTTGGGGTTGGGGAGGAAATGGAGGATGGTGGGTGGTTTTTGGATTTTAGATTTAATTATTAATATATTATAATTGTGATTTTTGTTGAAAAATGTAAAGTTACAATTTTATCATTTTATAATTAATTAAATTATAGTCCATGTTAATTATTTGATCAACTAACGGTCAAACTAACAGTTTCTTTCCATTTGGACTTCGGCTGCAATATTTTGAAAAATTTGATATCATGTGTGACTAAATGAAATGTTTGGATAAAGTCTGCTACTAGATAAAATGTTTGGTACCATGATTGTAATTTTCCCTTAAATATACGAATATGAGATACTGTTGTTAATTTTGTCATATAATACGTCACACGGTGACACCAACTAATATAAAAACAAATATGAGAAAATGACAAGGATTTAGTGGGAGATGTTCAGATGACCGGTCACATGGATGGCAATGAGATAAGTCAAGGTCGAGGGGAAACTATTCCCATCACCCATCTTGTCAGGTATTTTTATCTCCTTACCCAACTTTATACATGGGTAAGACGAGGCAGAGCGGAGTGAGGCCTCTGCTTGTTTACTATCCCGTTTATTTTTTATTTATTTTTTTAGTATTTTTAGTTGGTGAAAATCATTATTTTCTTTCCCAATTTGTAGAACAATTCATGTTTCATTTAGAAAGAATGATTATTCTTTCTTTTATTTGATAAAAGACTTCTATCTTAAAATTAATTTTAAAAAGAGCGGGGACCATGTTCCCCATGCTTGCCCCTGTTCTGTTCCCGTGTTTGGACCACGACCCCCACCCCACTCATTTGTACCAAATTAGGTAGGAAATCATGTTCGAGTAGGATCCACATATATTGAATTTAATGGAGTTTTTATCTATTCCTACCCGATCACTTAACCAAATGGCCTTTAGTCCAGTAAAATATATAAACAATAATAACAATTAAAAAACATATTATACCCTAAAAATGTATCGTTGGCATTCTCAAGAGGCGATTCTAGAGGTGACTTTATCGACTACAAATTGAAAGCTCCTATGTTAAGGATCGAGTAGATTTCTTTCATATTAATCTCAAACAAGTGCAAGAAGTCCCCGATTCTAAGGTTACTATTTCTTATACTATTCTTGTGAAGAACTAATTCATCGATTTATCATTCTCGAAATTGACCATGCCCAATATAAGAGGATAAATGTGAATGTTCAAATCTTGACATGTAGCAATAATCATCATATTTTCATATTTAACTTTAAAGGATGTTCCATTGACTAAAATTAGGCATAGCATTGAAGAGGTAAATCCTCGAATGCATGGTCCAAGAACCATAAAAAGTATTTGTAGTGGTCGTCGGCATCTATCTTAGTAAAGAATGTTGATCCTAGAGATATTCCCTTGTTACCTAGCCAGTTTATAACACAACTATCCTATAGGGAGCCTATATTAAATCCTCCATCTTGCATTCTTTAGCCATTCAAGCTTTTTGATAGCTTATGACCATCTCAAACTCTCGATTGATGTAGTGAATGATATCTGTAAGTCTAAATATTATCATTGAATCTTGAAACTTGTGCATTTTATATCTTCCGACTCACAATTATGTAATTATTGCTTTTGTAGATCATAAACCCAAATGAAAATAGAATAAGGTAAAAATGAGAGAAAAGTGATCAAAAGTGTACAAAAACATGAAGATAGGAACCAAAATGCATAAGTTAGAAAGTTGGAAGACCTTGAGTTGCAAATCTTGAAGGGAAAAACTGATATAAAGATCAAAATTTGAGGACCAGATTGTACATGATCAAAGTTGAGGGACCTGGTGTACAATTATATGAAGGACTAAGATGGACAAAAGAAAGGAAAAAGGAAAGAAAAGCATGTGCTCGCGCTCAGGCTTATTGTGATGCGTGCGGGGGAATGATGTTTTAATATATTGAGACCAAAATGGTTACACCGTGCGCGCGTGCCAAGAATGCTCGTGCGGGCACCGCCTTCCTGCTGGGCAAATTTTGCCTGTTTCACGTAAACTTTATGGGCTTGGGCTGGAATTTTCAGAAATGAGTTTTAACACCTAAAGGGGCTTCTCGACGCTACAGTCTTCCTCTTCTCCATTTTTCTCTTCTTTTTTTTTTCTTTTCTTCTTCTTTCTCGTCTCTTTTCCTTTTCTTTTCCTTGCTTCTTCTTTGGATTTACTTGTAAATTTGAGGGCAAAATCAAGAGCATAAGGTTAATACATCTAAGGATTTGGAGAAGTCAAGGCCAAGCTTAAAAAAGAGTTTTATCTGTAACTTTGTATTTTTCAATTATTTTGCCATATTTGTAATGCATTGGCTAAAATATTCTCCTTTTTGTCATTTCTATAAAATAAGTTAGTTATTTGTGTTGGAATTTATGGCAGTAACTTAACCTAACTTTTAATTAATTTTAATATTTGCCTTTTAATGTTAAAATACTTATTTTTCATGTGTATTTATTATTGTATTGAATGTCTTCCATTTATTTGGTCATTAAATGATTGATTTTAGTTATTTTTACATCGTTCGAGAGAAGATTGTGTATTTAAAACTAAATAATAAATATTCTAGGTTTGTGTAGGGGATAGAGATATACTACTACCCCTAGGTGACCCATCAAGCTATTTTCACAAAGATTTAATGCGATTGTTTGGTTTTAATCGACACAGAGATATAGTAGGTTAACCAATCAATTATGGTTAATTTTGCCCGAGAGAGGTAATTAACTAAACTTGAAAAATCGTGTCTAATATAGTAATTAAGTAATTTATTAATTGGCTTGTGGAGAAATTAATTAGGCAACGGTTAAGCGGAACCATGAATCACAATCACGTTTTTCCTCCAAAATTTCCAAGTATTTATGTTTTCTTATTTTGTAGATTTTAGTTAAATTTCTTTATTTTCCAACATCAAATTTCATTGTGTGTTTGCTTTTATTGTTAAAATAAAATTAACTAAAGTTGTGTAATCGAAAATAAACATTCTTTTAGTGATCGACAACCCGAGCTCTAAAGTCCACTTTATTACTTGAACGCGACCCGTGCACTTGCAGTATATAATTTTAGTGAACAAGTTTTTGACACCGTTGTTGGGGAGTGTTTTTACTTTAATTAATTTTAGTTTTAACAATTTTTTTATTTAATTACTTGTTTGTCTTTATTTTTTTTTTGTATATTTGGCCAACCCCCGTATTTTTAATTTATCTTGCACTGGTATACTCTCCTTCTACCTTTCAGCTATAGTTGCATTATTCCAATCTTGGTAAAGTAACAAAGTGTTTACAATGTTTAGTCTCTACATTGACTATGAAAATATGTTTGGAGGTCTAAGATGTGAAATTTGTGAAGCGATGCATTGTACATGACAATGCTTGTATTCATGCACTAACGTATCAATGTCAAAACTTCTTTGGTTTAGGGAATATTTGAAATGTCGAAAACAAGCACTAGACAATTTTGATGATAGTTACATGCTCGCGGGAGATTATGTACCTGACGATTGGGACGAGGACATAAAGTTTTTGGGAGATGGTCCTCCATTTTTGAATGAGAAGGTACTTGCAATGTATTACCATGAGCTTGCCAAGTTGGATGTAGATGACATGCTTGTGGGAGATTATGAGTATTGGGATGAATTTCAAAAGTGGGGGTATAATTCACCCGACGAAGTTAATAGGAAAGGCTTGCCATCGCTCGTGGAGTTTGACTGTGGGCCACTTATTCAACCTGATGAGAGTTCAACCATTGAAGAAGAGCCTAAAATGAGTGAAAATTTAATCACAACAGAGCTAAATGAGGATGTGGCAATCAATGAGGAGAAAATCAACTTGCACTCTTTCGACTTGGTTAATTGCCAAGATATTGATTTTGTGATTAAACCCGATGAGGAAGTAGAAATCTTCATAGTTGAATTTAAATTGGATAGAATATAGAAGTTCTATTATATGGAAATGGGTAATGTTGAGTTTTGGAGATTCAATGAAGAGTGAAAAAAAGCTAAAAGAAGAAAAATGGGCAAAACATCCAAAGTCTTCTTTAGATGCTCACGAGTCAATTGTCAAAGTCGAGCTAAAACTATAAAAAATGCTTATTGGGAGGCAACCCAATTTTCTAACTTTTAATCTTTTTATTTACTTTTATGTATCTTCATGTTTTTGTTTGATTAGCTATCATTTTTTGTAGTTAGTTTTTGAAGTCCTACATATATATGGTTCCTCACAAGTTTGGGGGTAGATTGGTGTACAAGAAGGTCACTTTCCCAAGTGTAAAAGCATCGCAAGTCCAAGTAGAGTATTGGTACCTCTTCACCAAATGTGTGATTGGGAAAGTTTTGTTACCCTCTCTTTTATTTTATTTTGTTCTTTTACATATTGAGGACAACGTGTGATTTAAGTTTGGGGGTGATTGTGTTTAAATTGGTGATATTGTGTTGATATGTTAGATAGCATTGTCGACTTAGGATGTTTTGATGTTTAAAATTGTTGTTAATTAATGAGTTATGACCAAATGTGCTATTTGTACCTAAGTTTTTCAAAAGTTGCTTGTCCAAGTGAGATCCCAAGTTACTTTGGTCACAATGGTCACAATTAATTGTTATTTAGATGTGAATTTTTTTGATTGATGGATAGATTGTTTTGAATTGGTAAGAACTAGACTCTGAGTTGTCTTTATATTTTTATTAATCTTACCTTCTCTTCTCTTTTACCTAACCATATTGTAAGATAAGTTTAGGGGTGGTTGAGTCGGTGAAAAATATTTTCTAGAAGTGCATTGATTCCATGCATGTTGAAAAAATAAATTGTATGGAGTGTCTTTTGCTAAGTATAAGTTAGGTAATGATAGATTGTTTTGAATTGGTAAGAACTAGACTCTGAGTTGTGTTTAAATTTTTATTAATCTTACATTCTCTTCTCTTTTACCTAACCATATTGTAAGATAAGTTTGGAGGTGGTTGAGTCGGTGAAAAATATTTTCTAGAAATGCATTGATTCCATGCATGTTGAAAAACAAAATTGTATGGAGTATCTTTTACTAAGTATAAGTTAGGTAATGACCATATAACAAGGATCTAAGCCCCATTTATTTTTTAATGCTAAAAATGGATATTGCACTTGTTGATTCTTGCCTCACTTCCTAGCCTTTTTGACTTGAATTATTAAGTTCGTTGATGTATCTCAAAACCCGGTACCCTTTGGTTTAAACAACCAGGGAGTTATCGACATAAAACTCGCTACAATGGTCAATAAGAAAGTTTACGGGAGTGAAGTCAATCACAAGCTTTTATGAAAATTTTAATGAAATTGTGTAATTGTATTTGATGTTTGGGGTTAGATAACTAATGGGTTTGAATTACTTAATATAAGTTTAAATGTCAAATCACTCATCTAGTGGAGAATCATCACGTGGATAGATTCTTGACATTGCCGGTTAGGCCCAACCAAGAGTGGGAAAATAAATGAGTGATTTGAGAGCAACATTTAGATTTACACTTGGGAAAAGAAAGTAAATATATATTTAAGGACTGTGAATCTAACGAGAGGGAAATGAAATACTTGACCACTAAGGGTCGGGTTGACACCAATTTGAAAATTCATCCGTCTTGATAATCTTTTTCAAGTCTAGGTGATGATTGAAAGTGACTATACACATAAACACCGACCGAATATTGGATAAGCTCAACTTCCTTCCTTTACTATTTCTTGGAACATATTTGTGAATTGATTATACAATTTTACACTTATTGATTTTTGGCAAGCTATCTAATATGTTGATCTTTATCATGTGTTGCTTGATTGTGTTGTAAATAAGCTTGCTCGAGATGAGCAAGAACTTAAGTTTGTGGGTATTTGATAAGTGTATTTTTTCACACTTATTTAATATCTAAATAAGCTTAAATATTAATTAAATAATCGGATTTCTACTCACAATTATATAATTATTGCTTTTGTAGATCATAAACCTAAATGAAAAGAGAATAAGGTAAAAATGAGAGAAAATGTAACACCCCGAAATTTTTTAGAATAGAATTTAATTAGTTTACATGCCATATTTTATTTTTTTAAAGCTGAGGGACTAAAATAATATATGTATTAACATCGATTTTGGGTTACATTTTTAGATATTGTTAAAGTGACTAAAAGTATATCCATATGGGTCTCGTTGAATAGCTCGTTTTTTTTATCATGTAAATTAGGCCCGAGAAAAAGTTATTATTATAATTTTTATTTGTTTTATATGCTATATTTAATATTTGAAAAATTGTTTAATCATATGCATCCATCATCATCAATTCATTCCTATTGAGATGTGCACGTGTAAGGTATATAATATTATATAAGCCATGTTTGTTCTTATCTTCAAAATAATTTGACCTATCAAAATTTTAGTTCCAATCAATTATTATAACACATTCTTATCACAATGGATAGACGCGATTTTTCATCACAATTATACTATGACTCAACTACTATTTTTTTTTACTATAAATAGTGTGTCAATGTCCTACAATTCACTACCATAGAATTTTACGAAGCAGTTTTCATATAAAATAGCTATAAATTCTAAGTATATTTTTATTCTCAAAAGCTCGTTTAATCAATCAAGATAAGATACTTTTGTTCAAGTTGTTTGTTTCCTTGTGCTTTTATGTTCAGTAATTTATGCATGAATTGTCAGTGGACCTTCGAGTTCGACCTAACGAAATGTGAAATCATTTGGAAATTCAAAATGTGAAATGAGAAATGATGGGTATCTCACTTGATCATCGATACACTCCATAAAGAAAAATATGGCATGAATTGTCTATATTATTGTTATATAATTGCGTATGAAAATTGCACGTATCTTATTGAGTGTTTTTTTAAATACTCACTCTTACAAATTTTTACAAGCTAATTCAGGTCGATTGGAGCCTGGCGGGATGGTGCAGTGGATTGCCAATGAATTTCGACATATGAAAATATTAAATTTTACTGCCTTTAAATTTAGTAGTTTGTTTTGTTCAAATATTATTATCGAATTTATTAGTTGAGAATATTTAAGTTATTTTTTAAAAACATGATTTTATGATTCAAGTTTAAATTTATGGACATTCCAATAGTTTTTTTATTAAAGAATTTTATCGTTTCACATTTTTAAGTAAATAAAAGTAAATGTAACTTTTTTTTTTGTAACATCTCAAGATTTATGAAAATTGAGGCATTACAGTTTGGTATCAGAGGATTAGACTTAATTTCCTATAGACCCATACGTATTTTTCTTAAATTGAGTTTGAAAAAAAAAAAAAAAAAAGTCACTGTTCGGGAGTTTTACTGGGAACATATATACATTTGTTTCTTTTTGTTTGTAAAAGATAAATTGTGAATAATTGTAGTTTAGAATTTAAGTTATGATTTAATGCTCATAGTTTATGATTCACGCGTGATAATTGTTTTATGTTTAGCTTTAGGTGATGTTTTGAAAAATTTACAAATAAACAAATTCACATTTTAAGAGATTTCATGTTCGATTTATTGTTAGAGTTTTGTTGATTTGCGTAATTGAAAATTTGAAAGGTTTGTCAAAAGGACCTAAACTGTGTAAGAAGAGCTTGAGATTTAAGCGGTTCGTTGTGACCCACTCCTCATTTGGAAGCCTTTTGATTGCGCGTTATTCAAATTAACGAGATGAAATACAATATTTCAAACCTTTCAAAAAAAAGAAATGAAGTATTTTTTTTATAAACATTAGGAGTTTACGGACAATGTAAAACATTTTTTTAAAGTCTTAAACATGTAATGAGATGAAAAATTCTTGGCACATAGCGCTCACTACTCGATCACTCTCCAATTGATTCAAGGTATGAAAATAAATGTCATCCTTTTAACATGATTATGAGTTTTCTTACTTTATGTTATGTACTATTGTGAGTATGTCAAAATCGAGTATCTAAAACTTTTCAAATAGTTGAAGTAATTTTGAGGGAGGAGGGGAGATTGTAACACCCCGAAAATTTCTAGAATTAGTTTACATGCTATATTTTATTTTTTTGAAGTTGAGGGACTAAAGTAATATATGTATTAACTTCGATTTTGGACTACATTTTTAGATATTGTTAAAACAACTAAAAGTATATCAATATGGGTATTGTTGGATAGCTCGTTTTTAATCATATAAATTATGCTCGAGAAAAAGTTATTATTATAATTTTTATTTATATCCTATATTTTAATATTTGAAAAATGGTTTAATCATATCCATCCATTATCGTCAATTCATTCCTATTGAGATGTGCATGTGTAAGGTATATAATAATATATAAGCCATGTTTATTCTTATCTTTAAAATGATTTGACCTATCAAAATTTTAGTTCCAACCAATCTTTATAACAAATTCTTATCACATTGGATATACACGATTTTTTGCACAATTATACTATGACACAACTGTACATGATCAAAGTTGAGGGACCTGATCTGCAATTATATGGAGGAATAAGATGGACAAAATAAAGGAAAAAGGAAAAAATGCCCGTGCTCGTACGCATGCTTAATGTGGTGCGCGCACGGGAATTGTGTTTTAATATACCGAAACCAAAATGGTTACACCGTGCGTGCTCTTAGAATACCCGTGTGTGCGCGCCTTCCCGTTGGGGAAAAAAATTTGCCTGTTTCACGTAAACTTTAGGGGCTTGGGCTGCAATTTTTGGAAATGAATTTTAAAACCTAAGGGGCTTCTAGACGATGTAGTCTTTTTCTTCTCCATTTTTCTCTTGTTTTTCTTTTCATTTGTTTTTCTTCTTCTTTTACTTTCTTCTTCTTTTGATTTACTTGTAATTTTGGGGGCAAAATCAAGAGCACAAGGAGAATACATCTAAGGATTTGGAGAAATATTTGAGGAAGTCAAGGCCAAACTTAAAAAAAAAAAAAAAAAAAAAAGGTTATATCTATAATTTGTATTTTCTTAATTATTTTGCCATATTTGTAATGTATTAGATAAAATATTCTTGTCTTTGTCATTTGTATAAAATGGGCTAGCTATTTGTGTTGGGATTTATGGTAGTAACTTAACCTAACTTTTAATTTATTTTAATATTTTCCTTTTAATGTTAAACTACTTATTTTCATGTGTATTTATTAGTGTGTTGAATGTCTTTCATTTAGTTGACCATTAAACGATTGCTTTTAGTGATTTGTGCATCGTTCGAAAGAAGATTGTGCATTTTAGATCAAATAATAAATACTCTAGGTTTGTATAGGGGATAGAGATATACCCCTAACCCTAAGTGACCCATCGAGTTATTTTCACAAAGATTTGATGTGGTTATTTGGTTTTAATCGACATAGAGATATAGTAGGTTAACCAATCAATTATGGTTAATTTCGTTCGAGAGTGGTAATTATCTAAACTTAAAAAATTGGGTCTAACATAGTAAATAAGTAATTTATTAATTGGTTTGTGGAGAAATTAATTAGACGATTGTTAAGCGAAACTATGAATCTCAATCACGTTTTTCCTCCAAAATTTCCAAGCGTTTATGTTTTCTTATTTTGTAGATTTTAGTTAAATCTCCTTATTTTTCAACATCAAATTTCATTGCGTTTTTGCTTTTTTTTTTTTATTAAAATTAAATTGACTAAAATTGTGTAATCGAAAGTAAACATTCCTTGAGGGATCGACAACCCGAACTCTAAAAGTCCAATTTATTACTTGAACGTGACCCGTGCACTTGCGGTATATAATTTTAGCGAACATCGTGTTTGACTTATTCATTTTGAACTTAAAGTTGTCTTAGTACAATTATGTACACAACTTCTTGAAGATCTTTCTTTGTGTCAAAATTGTTGGTTGATTTGTAAATTTTTATCGTCGAGAATCACACATGAAGTCAGTGGCGGACCCAGCGCCCGGCCAGGGAGGGTGGCCGTCCGTGCTGGGCTCCGCCAAAAGAAATTTTGGAAAGATGATGGCGTTGCCAGCCGCGCTGGTTCGTCTTCTCTGTTCAGGCTGTTGTTTTTTTTTTCCTGTTTTGTTATAATATTGAGCCATTGCTGCCAGCCTAGCACTTTAGTTTTTTCAATTCAGTTGGCCGGTTGGGCCATTTGTTTTTAGACTCAATAGTTAATTATATAGGACCAGCCCATCCCTTTTTGAAAAAAAAAATTTGTGTTCGGCCATTTATTATTGGGCTCAATACTTAATATATATATCCCAGCCCATTTCCGGATTCTCATTCGTGATGCTTCAGCAATCAAAATTCATTTTTCAAGAGACGACGTCGTTCACGCTTGCCACCGCTGCCGAGTTCCTCCACAGCCCATAGCCCACCGTTGCGACTGGACGCCTCGTCGCCTTCACCAACTCGTAGTGATGCCTTGACCCATGAGTTTTCTCATTTCTGAATTCTGCCCATCGTTTTTTTTTGGTGTTATTATCTAAGTTATGAAATCATGATTTATGATAGTTTTCAGTTTGTTTCAAATATGATTTATGAATTGGATTTGGAATTGGGGAAAATTAAAATTGGAATTGGAATTAGGTTTTAGTAGAGGTGGCAATTGAGTTGAGCGGCTCGTCGGCTCGTAAAAAAACGAGCCCGAGCACGAGCACGAGCCGAGCTCGTCCAAACGGGAGACGAGCCGAGCAGGCTCGACTCGTCACTGTAGACGAGCCGGCTCGTCACTGTTATTTAAAAAAAAAAAAAAAAATTTAAAATTGGACGAGCCACGAGCCGAGCGGCTCGTGGCTCATCCACAAAACAAAAAAAAAATTTTAAAAAAATTTAAAAAACGAGCCGAGCCGAGCGCTCGGCTCATTTGGGCGAGCTCGGGCACGAGCCGAGCTCGCCCAAAATCCCACGAGCCGAGCCGAAGCTCGGCTCGTGGGTAACGAGCCACGAGCTCGGCTCGTGCGAGCACGAGCCGAGCTCGTCTGGGCATGGGCCGAGCCGGCTCGGCTCGGCCCATTGCCACCACTAGGTTTTAGGGTTTGAAATTGGATTTTGAATTGGATTTAGGGTTTAAGGTTTGGAATTGGAGGGAAAATAAAATTGGTTGTATTGAGTATATATTGAACAAATTTTAATATTATATAATTAAATATTAATAAACTACGGTCGCTAATTGTCGACGTTGATTGGTCAACATTTGCCCGGGCTAGACTTCGATGCTGGGTCCGCCACTGCGTAAAGTACGAGAAGATCGTGAATTAGGCCTAATTTATGAGTTCCCACTTGACTCGTGTCTAAATTTGGATAAAGCAATGAGATCTTGGTTTGTAAATGGGATTTTCTCCTCATTGTCTCGTATTATCTTTGGGTTTGTATATCCTGATACATAGATCCGTCTTCAAAATAACTATAGCATTCTTTCGAGCTATCTTTACCGTGTCCCAAAAATCATCACATGATGGTCCACTTCATCACTTGCTTCTTGTTCGTTATCAGGGATATCATTCTTCATAAGAGTTACACAAAGTGTAAGTGTTTGATTCCTGCATCTAACAGGGTTTAGAATTAGACTCTTTGTGGGCACCAGTATGACAGCTCTTGTATCCTGGTCTGTTGAGGTACATCCCGTGATTTACCTCCTCTACAATGCTCTAGGGGCAGAGCGATGGGTGGAAGGCCCTCAAGATTGGGGTTCAACCTTTAGAAGTAATCTTTATTGGTGGAATCAAGAAATGTGTATTGTTGACAAAAAGAAATTTGAAACTCATCTTGTATCTAGATGGTTCAACTTAATAATGTTTTGTACATCATGATACACGTTCACATATGGTGCATTAACCGATACATAAAGTGCATCAACACCTTCTCCATTACTCCTGGTCCAATTTCATGTCCATCGATACTGTTCATTCCTTAGAAACTTCATAAAGTAACAAATTACGAGTAATATTTAATCCATATATGCATTTTAATACAACAAAAAAGTTAGCTAAGTGTGGATGCAAAACCAGGTAGTTGGTTAGTCAACTGGGGATCATCTATTAACCAACGTCTGGTAACAGACCATTTGTTAGCAACTTAGCATACAGTCTAGTAATCGAATGTTAATAGATAGTTGAAAAGCTGTCTATTAACAATGTAAAAATCACATTCTTTCTTATGAATTTGGTTAGAAAATCATAAATCTGTCCAACAAGTCATCAAAATAGCATTTAACAATTATAAACGAAACTCAAACTAACGAATTCAAACGAAGTAAACACAAGAAAGTGCAAATGTTCTTACTGATTCAAAATGATGAAATATTGACTTCTAATAACTGTTCACGAGATGCTTATTTTGACTTCTGAAGACAAATATGTGCAAGTAGAATAGAAATTAGTGAAGTTATAGCGTTGGATGAGAGATTTCAATGAAAATGATGAATGAAATAATCTCACTTGTTTTAAATTTGAATGAGTTACTATGATATATTTTCTTTTGTAATTAGAAGAGTATTTATGACTTTTTACTTTTAGGTTATTTTAGTTATTTTTAAATCTTAAAATTATATTTTTAGGCCTTTAGTACTTAAATTTGTAAGTTAGACTTGTCTAACTGACACCCATGACCAGGCTAGGGATGACAACGGTTCGGTTCGGTCAAAACCATAATCGCATCACCAAATTTTTGATCATACCATAACTGCATCATAACCACGAAAATCGGTTCGATTCGGTTAATGACCACGAAAATAAATTATTTTTTATAAGTTCAAACTCCAATCGTCATATTGAAAAAAATTATTATGAAGAAAAGTCAATAAAACAAAAACACAATAGTAAGCCAATTTAGCAAACAATATCTCAACTTCCAAATGTAAAATTCGAATTTAACAAACAATATTATCAGCATAGGTCAAGACTCTTACTAGCATATGTCAATCTTCATTTTTCCTTGCAACTATTTACCATGAATATTAGTCCAAAACCAATCCAGAGCACACATTAAAGCTTCTAAAGTTTTCGGGTGAAGCCTATTTCTATGTGGACTCACAAATCTACTACTTTTACCAAACGTTGACTCACTCACTTGAGGTTCTCTTTGCTTTAGACGAGGAAAAAAGTTCTTAGTAATTTTGTAACTATCAACAATAATTAAGTCAAACGAACGGAGGGCCGGCATTCACTGATTCGGCCATGAAGATGGATCTGTAGTTATTAGTACTCAAAATTAATCTACTTAACCTAGGAAAAATAACAACTTTGCGCGTCTTCAAAATCGAAATTGGTTAACCTAAACATTGGAAAAGCATTCAAGCCTTTCTTCTTTGCTTGTATCATATGAGAAATTAAGCAAATAAAAAAGGGTTAAGATATACCCTATACCTACACTACAATTCAACAATTTATGCTAATTTATGATTTGGATAAATATATTAAGGAAGTGCAAGAATTGTTTCTTCTTCAATACACATATTTACTAAAATTAAATTGAACATGTCATCACCAAAAAATCACAACTTTATAAAGCGCCTCAACTATCTTTTTAAGATTAAACAAACATCCAACTGTAGATTAAAACAAATAGAATTCTAATAAACTAATCATTGATTTGATGAACATAAAATACAAATTTTGAGTGGAGAAGTATAGTCTGTAGATTGTAAACTTGTGTTTTAATTTAACGTATAGGGTATATTGAAATTATGCTAGGTTATTGGGTTAAAGTTTACCTAACGTTAATTGAGCCAAAATTTTGGGAAGTCCAATTATCAAAATTGTCCAATTAATTTTGAGAAAGAATAATGGAAATCCCAATTGTCCAATTAGATTTTTTAAACGGGTAATCGGTTCGGGCGAGGCACCATTGTTAAATACCATACCCGCCTATAAATAAAGCAGTTCATTAAAATCTAAACTATAACCACCCCATTGCACTATTGGTCCGATTTTTTTCGCCCCATTCGATTCGGTTAACCGCGATTTTCGATTTTAACGATTCAAATTGCCATTCCTAGACCAGGCCAATTAGCCTTTTCCCTGGAAAATGACTCTTCTTTCAACCCAACAAAACATTTACCTTAGTCAATGCTCCTAACAATCCCCTTCTTGTTTGCATATTACCACACATAATATTGTTTGGACAAAATCTGCATTTTCTAGTTTCTCCATTACGTTCCATACAATTTCCATTTATCTATCCCTTCTTTTCTCCTCTGCAACTCTACCATCCTTTCCTTCATGGGGGATCTTCGAGGCTCAGAAACACATGGACGGTGTTTAATGAGGATTAAAATTAGATTTTTAGTAGAATGAGATAAAAGTTTTCGAAATGTGTGGTTGAAAGTTGCGGGACTCATGAAAGATATTGTTAATATTGATGGTTTGATTTTGACTTAAATTAAAATCTTTAATCCGTACCAAACGAGACCATAATTTTTACAACATACTTGGTATTCCAAAGACTGCATCCCTCCTTGATATTTGTAGAAAATACAACTCTTATTGTCAAATGGCATCCTGACAAAAATCCCAAAAACAAAGCCGAAGCTGAAGGCAAGATCAGATCCATCAATGAGGCCCATAGGGTACGTCCCTAACTGGGATTCCATTCTTTCTATGCAAGATGTTGACTTGCAACTGAATTTTGTTCTATTCACCGTCTTGATAATTGTATGCAAACTGTTTGTTTTTCTGTGTCAATGAACTAACTTGCAGGCGCTTAGCATTGAGAATAAAAGACGAGGAAATTTATCAAATGGAGATGAGCCAAAAATACCAAACTATTACAAAACGGATAATGAATTCTACATTTCTACCCCCACGCTTCTTTCACGTTCAAGCAGCCAATGCAACCCATCCCCAAGTTCAAGAAATTTGTCCAGAAATTCGAGCCGAAGAAGCAGAACTCTGGTGTGCTATCATAAGCACCCAAAAATAACCCTTAAACCTCTAAAATTAATGTAGTAGTGGAAGGAAGGGTCGATCCTACGAAGAGTGTGTAATTCAGTATTTTATATTTCATACAATGATTGGGGAAGTCTTTGTATGCAAATAATTATAAGTGACGCAAAAATAACAATGAAAATTAAATTAACGAAAACAATCAAAAGACTAATCTTGGTCCAAGTCAATATCCACCTTTGAAAATCCACAATTGCTCATAGATGCAAGGATAATTCAATTCATATTTTGAATATTCATAGTTAGAATTATTTTTCTACATCTCCTTATTTTTAGTTAGTTAGAAACTAGCGTTCTAATTAACCATAAATATTAAATAATCACATACCAACGCTCAAGATTCAATTTAATAATAACTTTACACAATAGAGAAATCGATGAACTAGATAACACAAATACCAGCGGTTGCATTCAATCTATTTAAATATTCTTTTTAAAATTTAATAACATATATCGCAGAAAATTATCAAACCCTAGTGTGTCACAGGTTAAAGGAATCAAACAATTACGGATTTGATATTTAACTTAGCGATAGATTGCAATGAATAGTAAACTAGTAGGCCTCCTAGCAATTAAACATAACAATTATGGAAATAAGTGTAGAAGAATATTCAATACTCAAGAACATGAATTAAATTAAGAAAAATCATTTAGATATCACAATATGTGGTTCCGAGACTTCAATCTCCTTCGATCAAGTGTAAAAGTTTAGTTATAATTCATAAATCTAAGAGCCCAATTCTGATTGTGTTCTAGGGTTTAAATATCGTGAAAAATTAGGTTTCTATACGTATTTCAATCAAACAAGGAAACATGAAAAATTCATGTTTTGGCTTGAAGCGCGTGCTTAGTAGAAACTAGGGCGCATGCCTTAGCCTTTTGCCAAGCCTCAGGCGAGGCTTTTTAGGCTTGGGGCGCGCGCCTCACCTGATTTTCTACAGCCGAACAGCTCTCAGTATGTTTGTCATAACTTTCTCTTCCAATATCCGATTGAGGTGATTTAAGATACCTTAAAAAGATAATTCAAAGGGCTACAACTTTACTTCAAAACCTATCTTCGAATTCGATCGTTTTCCATGTCAAAAACCGGTCTCAATACGAGGTTGAAAATCGATGCAAAACTTTTCAACTTGAAAGTTGATATGTGATAATGTTGTGGCTATATTTCATCCCTTTAACTCGTTTCTTCATCCAATTGACATCTAATACTCTAAAATTCTCATCCCAAGGTTAGAAACAAGTTTATAGTATTTGCTCTTTAGTCCATGAACTTTCATTTCCTTTCACTTTTGTCACTTTTCACCTATTTCTTTCAAATTATGCCATATCCATAGAATTGCCACTTAAATCAAAATATGAGTGTAATGAGTACATTTTAGCACAAAATAAATATACGAGCGCATAAAATAAGGAGTGAAAAATATATAAGATAAACTTATTTATTAATGTAGTTTAACATGCATCCTCAGATATAGGATATATTTGTTTGTTTCTTTGTTTTTCTTTTTCAAAAGGCTCGACACGTCAAATCGTCAATAGTTTTATAAATTAGTGACAATGAGAGTCCTAAACTAAGGACTTATACTCGCCATAATATCACATTGAACTATCTTGTCTAAAAGCTAAACTCAGGTATATGATAGATTTGTTTGTTTCTTTGTTTTTCTTTTTCAAAATGCTTGACACGTCTATAGTTTTATAAATTAGTGACGACCAGTCCTAAACTAAGGACTTATACCTGCTATAATATCATGTTGGACCATTTTGTCTAAAAGCTAAAGCTTTTAGATCAGGAGGTTCAACTTTTCTTACCCCCACCCCTTGATGAAATTTTATTTTTGCTTGGACGATCAATGTGTAGGTATGGCTATTTATTTTGCACGTCTCATTTAAAATCATAGGCTGTCAGTGACGAGACAAACTTGTTTATTTAATTATGTATTAACATGAGGACATATATATGGTTCAACATTTCTTACCACAAACCTCTACGAAATTTGATTTTTCCCTAGGGTCAATGCGTGTGTGGATCTAACTACTTTTTTTTTGCATGCCTCATTTAAAACCTTAGGCTGTCTGAGATAAGGCAAACTTATTTGTGTAAATTATGTATTCAACAATGCCCCAAAGCCACTTACACATGGGTTAAATATTCATTTTTCATAAAAGCTTGACATGTGTACTATGTTATTTCGGCTTTGCTACTTGTACATCACAATGTACATCGGGGTGTACACCCTCCTCACACGAGGGTGGGACCCGCTTAAATAAAAAAATATTTTATGCAGTGAATCCCACCCCCATGTGAGGGAAGTGTAGCCCCTTATGTACAAAAGGTGATATACAAGTAGAATTTTTCATGTTATTTTAGGTAAGATGGTTCAACATGTCTCCCCCTCACCCCTCTAAGAAATTCAATTTTTCCCTCTAAGATCAATTTGTGCGTACAGCTACTTATTTTGCCCGATCATCAAAGAGGAAGAGACACTAATGATCAAGGTGAAGCCAGGATGGAGAAAAGGAACAAAGTTAACATTTGAAGGAAAGGGAGATGAGAAAGCAGGCACCCTTCCAGCAGACATAATCTTTGCCATTGTTGGAAAAAAGAATCCAATTTTTAAACGAAGAGGAGATGATTTGGAGATAGGAGTTGAAGTGCCTCTGGTTCAATCCCCAACAGGTTGTACATTTACAGTCCCTCTATTAGGATGAGGCCAAATGACACTTTCAATGGATGAAATTATATATCCTGGATATGAGAAAATTATCCCTGGACAAGGTATACCTAACTTCACGGATGAAGTTAAGAGAGGAGATCTTCGACTCAAATTTCTCGTCGAATTTCCAACAGAATTGAGCAATGAACAACTCTCCGATATAGTTAATATTTCACAATAATGTTCTTGATTGATCATGCATTAATTGTTATTTGTCTCTTGTAAATTTCATGTTCCTGTATTTTAGTTTTAATTAGGCACGTAGATAAGGTATACTGATATAGTGATATGTACATATGCATCCCAGAATGCTTGAGGCTAGGAGCAAAAATGGACCCTTACTGGAGATGACTGGATTTTTTTTTTTCCTTCTCTCCTTTCTGTAATCAAACATTGAAGAAACAATTTTAGATGAGCATCATGGACTATTGCGAATTTCTCATTATAGTTTTTGATTAAAATAAGAAAGACGAACTGAAGTTTAAGGAGGGACATATAAATGGTGAAGTTAGAGGTGTAAATTAAAGTTTTATTTAATGATTTGATTCTCCCTCCCCCTAGGCATGTTACCGAGGGTGTGTTTGAGCCACATTATTTTGGAAGAATGTATTCTGGAATAATAGATTGATGAAGACCGTGTGGTTTAAAAAGAAATAAAAGTTATTGAAGAATGTGCGGTTGAAAATGAGTAGAAGCATGAGAAAGAAAATTTTAATGTGTACCGAACAGGGGGTTGAATCACAAAAATTCATGTTTTATCTACCCTATTTGCTTTTATTTTTCACTGTATTCATTAGTGGGTGGTGGTGTTCAATTGTCACTTGGTGTGCTTGTCAAAACTGGGACTGACTGGATCCGCCTTAGAAATTGTTCTTCTACTTCTTTTTCTTCATTATGCTTATCGATGGTGGTAGGGTCGGCCAATTGAACTCTGATTGTCAAGTTAGACTAAGAAATTGGAATAAATACTGACAGGCTGAGTGAATTGTATGAAAGATTATGAATATTATTATTATTATTATTATTTTTCTAGTAAATGGCCCTTTGGGTATATCTATAGGTTGCAGGAAGGGCAGAACAAGAATGGTCATCCGACTCAAGGAATTAACAAGGAGATATGAGTCCTGCGGCGTCGGAAATATACATTCAGATACCTTTGGATATTTTTCTGAAGGTTTGCCTTTATGGAAACTCGTTCTAATGGTAGTTTAGTCTTGTCGAACTAGTAGAACTGTCACTTTGTTCCAGCCTCGACTCATAGATGTAAATCTGGTTGTGTGTCAAGTTGGAGAGCTTCCTGGCTAGATTAGCACAACCTCTGGTTGCTTTGCCTTCTTCTCTTCTACTTGGCCTCTTCTGGTTAACTTTCAACCAACCCAATTCATGCATTCTTGACCTAAAATATTAGATCGAACTAAGATCTTTGTCTTGTGGTGATGACCTCTTGATTTGGCTTTTGATTTATCGTAATTTGGCTTCTAACTTGGGGTCCTTTTAAAATTGACCCGGTCAAAGAGACATATTTCTATTTTGATTTTTCAACTTATTCATATTTTCACGATGACCTATTTTATGGCAAAAGACAAAAACACCCTTAAGTATATAAAACAATTACAAAATATTGTTTTGTTTAAAAGGCAATGCTACCATTTAGGTAATAAATAAAAATCAAATACTCCCTACATAAAATTTCAAAATCAACTTACTTTTGTTATCTGTTTACTTCAACACAGATAAAAATTCTCATTTTTTATCTGCTTCAACCTTAAAATCTGAAAAATTTATCAAACGTTGAAACTTGAATTTTTTTTTATATCAATCATTTTGAATCGGTAAGTATATTTACGTATGTTTAATTTCGTTTTCGTTAAATCAGTATACGTCTTAATCGTTAAATTTATTTCGACATGGATAGTTAATGTAGATGAATTTTGTTAACCACGAACGAGAAAAAAAATTCATCTGCATTTTTGGAGGAAATGGATTTGGCAAGAAACAACCGAATGACTGTTTGGCCGACTGAGCTGTTTCGGTTGTTAATAGCCGACTGTTATGATTGTTTTGCCCTTTTTTTTTCCTAAAAAAAATTATTGTTAAAAGTTGAATTCTCGACTATATATTTTCTTTAAAAATTTCTGTCCAACTGTTTTGCTTTTTTTAAAAAAAAAAATTCCGTTAAAAGTCAAATCTTTGACTGTATTTTCTTTAAAAAAAAATTATGTTTCTTCTTGTAGATATGGTTGTAATGCTAGTTTGTTAATTTGGTGACTTCGAATTGAATGAGAAATATCAACGGGTATGGAGATGGACAAATGATAGACATGGTGGTACTTCATTTTTCATAATGCATAGTACAACATATGCGAGAATGTACCATATTTACAAAACAAGCTGAATGTCGACCCATTTCAGCATGATATGAAACTAAGATTTCGATTCAAGAATGATTCACCTATTCCAATTCCACCAATGAATGTTACTTGTGATGAAGGAGTTAATTATCTATTTGAATTGAACAAAATGTACACGACTCCTCTTTAGATGACTGTAGTAAGGAAGAATGTCGTCGAAATTGAACATGGAGATTCAGATGAAGGGGATTACAATGTCAATAATTTTCGAGACACAAAGGAGATAGCGATATGGTTATTCTCGAGCTAGTTGTTCATCATCGTGATCTCACTGTTATACTTAGAATTCCGTCGAATAGATCACGACAACGAGAACGACAATGAATTTACAAATGTGGATTTGATTGTTTTATCCTGTCGGAACATGAGTGTGGTGGAAGCGTAGGGGTTAGAACGAGAGGACTGTTATCTAATTCTTCGCGTGTGATTCTCGATGATGAAGATTTGTATATTAAGCAACTGTTTGAAACAAAGAAAGATTTGCAGAAAGCTATATATATATATAAAAATCAAATTATTAAAATTAAATAAAAATAAAAATATTATTTAATTAAATTAACCAAAAAAATTAACTATAAAACAAAATTAAATAAAGAAAAAAATATTATTTATTATTGAAAATTTAAATTATTAAAAAAATGTTAAAAAAAGGGCTGAGTCGACTCGGATAGTTAATAGTCAGCCGACTATAACAATCAAGGATACTTTTGGCTTTTTGTTTGTAAATGTTATGTTTTACCTTTTTTTTTTTTTAAATTGTATTAATGAGTCAAAGACCAATGTGAAAATATGCTCCATTAAACAGGTCATTTCCAACTATTTTCTCTTCTAACTTGCATCGTGATAGCATATTCAAGGTAGCCTTAGTGATGTTGGCTTGGTTTTTAATGCTTAGTCCATGTTTGGTATACATTAAAATTTTCATTTTCATTCTTTTACTCATTTTTAACCACACATTTTTCAATAAAATAATATTTTCAATCACATTAATAACTTTTTTTTTTTTTTTCCAAAATAATGTGACTCAAACACACCCTTAATTCCAAATCTTAGTAAATACCCAGTTAATGTGATTGTATTTGTTCTTATTGCAATTCATTTAGGATTTGCAGTTTCGACAAAGTTTATTTGGCTGTGTAGTTAGCTTATTGAAAAAAGTAATTAGTATGTTTAATAAAGGTATGGCTTTGCTTAAAAGCTATAAATAGGAAACCTTTTCTTTTTGATTTTTTTTTCCACTGTATGAAAGGTCGTACTGCTTCTTATGGCTTTTAAATAAAGCCAAACAAGCTTACAATGTATATCATGGTCCTTACTAGAGGTGTAAAGATGGATGGGCCGACCAGACCCGTGAAAATCGACCCGGAACCGCGGGCCGACCCGTGACCCGAGCAGGCGGTTCACGGGTCAAGGAGGTGTGACCCGCGGGTTTCGTGGGTTGCACCTTCACGGGCCACGGTTAACCGTGACCAGTAAAAAAAATAAAAAAATTAAATATTATAGTTAAATAGATGTCAACCTAATTGAGATGTACTTAAACTATAAATTATAGTAAAAGTAGGTACCAACCTAGTTGAGATGTACTTATACTATAAATATTTAATAATAGTAATTAGAAATGCATTTAGTTGTTATTTGTTTAAGTTAAATTTAACTTTTCAAAGCTATAAATAATTCATGTAATATTAAATTTGAATTCTATGTAAACATTTCTTGGTATAAATATGAATTTATTTTGTTCGATTCTTATTTTACATTTTTTAAAAAAAAAAAAATTTGCTATAAATATGAAAAATTCTATATTTTTATAATTTTATTTATATAATTATACGGGCCAAATCGGAACAAACCGTGACCCGTGACCCACATGGGCTCGACCCGGATGGATCAGCGGATGAGCCTGGGTTGTAGTCTAAAATTGTGAGCCGACCCGTAACCCGTAGTAGGCGGGTTTTTTTTTCACTCGGACCGTTACCAGACTCATATGTTGGCGGGTCGACCCTGCCCAGACCACCCGGATTAACACCACTAGTCATTACACCCACTTGGTTCATTTTGGCTCTTCTTATCACTAGAGAAGTAATGATATTGAACCTTGCAATAATTTATCAGAAATGCTCCATTGCTTTGTTGGGCCTGAAGGTGTCAATAGGGCTTGACAATCCTGGTCCAGGGAAGCCCGAAATGAGGGCTGGCCCAGCTCACAATTGAAGCCCTGCCTGCATGGCCCAAGAAGTGGTCGAAGAAAAGGGGCCCTAAACTTTGTAGCCTTTCTGCCCTTAGAGATTCTTATTATTGCCACCTATGTCCCTCTGTGCTTCCAGTGCCTCTTGTCATTATTGTGGAAACAAAATCGGATTTGATTGGTTCAATCCTCTTATATGTAGAAAATTGGAAGTACATTGAAAGAAGTTAAGAACTTGAAGTTTAATCTCAAAATTTAACTTTTTAATGATAAGTTCGATCTGAATTTGATTATTTTCTATGTTGATCTTTTATCTTTTTCATGTCGAAGTTGAGAACGATTTTTAAAATATTTTTTTTATTGTTAAAGATGACTTTGTTTTTCTTAACTAGTTTCTTGAATCTATGGAATTAGCCTGAAAAATTATTCTAACGGACGCAAGGTGTTCTTAGGCGGGTTGCATCTAGACAAAGAACAATCTTATTTTATGCTAATCATGGTTGTACTCAAAATTGTTAAAAGTCAAACCTCATTGTAAAGTCTTCTTGAGGGAATCAATGTCTCTGGTCATATATTTGTAAAGAAAAAGTCGAAAGACCAAACAAAAGGATTAAGAATCTTTGAGATTAACATAATGATATTTGAGAAAAATAATGTGTTTTTCGTTTTTGGTAATGTCCTCCTCTTCCTCTTCCTCCACCTCCTAATTGTAGCCCTTTGGAACATTAGTTGTAGTGAACGAGAAGGGTGGTTAATGTAGATTCAAATCTTACAAGATAACGTATAGAGTGATAAAAAGAAAAAAAGAAAACTTCAAGAAGTGGACGCCAAAAAAAATAATAAATGATATGTTATTTATTTATATAGAATAAGGAGATTTAGCTCCCGTTTGAGTTCTAATTCTTTCAATTTTTTTTTTTCAAATTTATTTCTGATCACATATCCTCCTAATAAAATAATTTTATATATAAATATATAATTTTCCCTATTTTTTAACCATATATTATTCAACAAATCACTATTACAAAGCTATTTTTTTTATATAAAAATGTAAAAATAGCCGTTGGAACGAAAAAACAATAAAATTTCTGAGATTCATAATATATGGAATATAAATTTCAACTTTGAGAACCTGTTGGATATATAAAAGCTTATTATATTTTCATTTCTTTCTCTTCTTTATTGCTACTTAACTATTTAATCTGATTGGAAAAACATAGCTTTCACTTGAGTTTCAATGAACCTCTCATTTAAAAACTAGAGATTCATCAAAGTTTAATACTGAAATTTTCGTACGAGCGACAATAAGTGTCTACATTTATCAATTCTATTACTGTTTTACTACTTCAAGTACGAGTTTGAATTTCTACAAATAATTAATTTATTTTTAATTTTATCTTGTACTGTAAATTCAAGTGAATAGAATCAAATAAAATTAAAATAAGAAAAAAAAGTTAAATTTTTTTATATATCTTGAGAAAAGTGTGGGGGGCAAATGACCTAGCTAATCAATTCAATTCTTGAAAGTCAAATTTCTTATTATAATTATTAAAAGTACTCTATATTGAAAGAATTTAATTTAAAAAAAAATAAATGATCACGTGAAAGGGGAAAAAAACTCTCTGTGTTGGAAAAAAAAAAACTCCATAAGTATGTCTCTATTCAATAAAGTTCAACCAACCGTCAAACAACCCTAGTCTAGAGTATCAAGAAAAAGAAGAAAAATGTAACATAGAAAAAGATGAATGCCTATTTCTATTACAATATTGTCATATTTCTTTTTATCTTCATATGTATTATTTTATTGGCTTATTTATCACATGATTCAATTATCCCAAAAATGAGCTCGTTTGGTAGAGATTAAAATCGGATTAAAATTGAAAAACTAGCCGTTATTGTTGACTTTTATTAGACATGTGGGATCCAATAACTGCTATATTTTCAAGTTTAATCAACTTTTTAGCTCTCCCAAACAGGCTCTAAATATTCTTACATTATTTTGAAATTTAATTTAAATTAAGAATTTTCTTAACATAAAATTGTTAAGGATAGAAATCAATAGATGCGCCTAAACGTGATTTTTAAGTATGAATTATTGGGAAATTAATCATTGGAATAATTGAATGATGTTTATTTTGACGATTCAACGTATGACAATATAAAACTTATTAGGTTCAATGAGAATGCTTCTTCAATGCTCACCTTCAACAATTATAAAACTATGATGTGCAAATACCAATACATGAACAAATCAATATGAACACAAAATAATATAAATACTTTGTGTGACACAAATAAAAAAGAATGTAAAATATTAATTTGGTTGTATAATATAATCTTCAATATTTCAAACATGATTGTTAAACTCCCGATCCGAATCTCATGATCCTACGGTTTTATGATTTGAAAATATAACACGATACGATACAGTTGTAAGATCTTAAATATTAGAATTATTATTCTTACGATAGATCTTAATGATCCTAAAGAGTCTAGTCATCTTTGTGATCCTTGATATTTTCATCATTATAATTTTCATGTTATTTTTTAATGGATTAAGTGACCAGGATTATTGGATACTCGATCGGGGGAGAGAAACGCTGAAATGCCATATGACTCAATATATCTGACAAGTCGCACTATACGTCAACCCAAGATGCATCTTCCTCTCCAGGACTTCGGAAAAGGTACTTTTGGAACACCAATAGACATTAATTGAAAAATAGTGAAAAGAAAGCAAAACATAAGGTAAAAATAAGAATCCCTAATACGAAATTTGTTATCTTTTGGTTTAATTCTACCGTCTATTGGAAAAATCAACGATGGCATTCATTTTTCGACATATTTTTGAAAGCTTCTCTTTTATCACTTCTAAAATATTTCATTTGCATCTTGTTTTATAATCTATATTATTCTTTTTTTATTTTTTTACCATCAAATTTTTACCTCACAACCTTGATATTTTAGCTCCTTTCCTTGCCCCCAAAGGCAATTCAAAAAAACACTTTTTTTTTTAATGAATTTACTGCAATTCCATTTTGCCCTTCCATTTGCTGATTCATTTCTTATTAATTTTCTTCTTAACAGCTGATTGTAGGGCCAATTTAGAGAAACTCAATAATTTGGTTCACGTGCATGCATCATATATTCATGTCGACAAGAATACATATATACATATATACATACAAATGCACACGTATTACCTATCCCTTCATTGAGAATTAAATATATTTTTCAATTAAAGACAACAAAATATTAAATTAATTTGTGGGGAGTTTTAATTTCCTTGTTGCACGTGGGTACCCAAAAGGGACTCTAGCAATATAATAAGTAATACCCCACATCAAATACGGTTCATAAGAAATTTAATTCATATATATCATGATGTACCTCCTCTTGATTAGTTGTTCAAATCCTTAGCTGTCCATGATTGAAGTTTGTCTTGAATTATTGCATCTTTTCCTGTCAATTGGGACACATGAATTTTTATATTTTCTCTCTGCAATAAAAAAAAAAAAAAGATGTAAAAAAGGCATAGAAGTTTAAGATTCTTAAAAGAGACATAAAATTATCATTGATTAGTTAATAAATCAATATAAATTTGAGTCCTATAAATATTTAAATTGCACATTTTTCGACAACGACGATGATGAAGGTGAAAGATGAAATCCCTTTCACACGAGCATCGAATGTTATATCCACTTATCCATATTTTCGTGTACTATGGTAGGTGAGGTAATTAAACTCATTTCATTTTTTAAGGGAAAAGAGTGATAAGTTAGAAAAAAAAAACCAAAATATTGAAATTGTTTTCCCTTTTCTCCCTCCTTTTTATGTATGCTAGTCAGAATTGAACGTGTATTACACAATATTCTGAAATACTTTAAAAGGTGTTGTTTGGTACAGATTGAAACCAGATTTTAATATAAATCAAAGTCAAACAATCAATATTAATCACATATTTTATGGGTTTCACAGCTTTTCAACTATACATTTCAAAAATTTCTATCACAATCTCGTAAAAATCTAATTTTAATCTCCACCAAGCACCCTCTAAATGTTATAAAGTAATATTTGATGCTAATTTTTTGGAAGGATTTGATGAGTCTCAAACGAAATTAAAGAAAATAAAATTTAGGATATAAATTTTAGAGGAAAAAAAATTGTACTATCAAAACTCAACTTCTATGATTTGAATTTTTTGTGATGATGAAATGCTACAAATGAACAACATTTTTATTCTACTTTTGGTATATAAGAATTAATTATTAATACATAAATTTAAACATTCATTAAAATTTTTAGATACATGGATATAAATAAATTCATCTATAATAACTCTACATTTATGTAGATCAGGATTTATCAAGTCAAGATTCATGTGAATGTTAATTAATTGAGAATTAATAACACAAAATTCATATATGACAAGAATTTTGTAGTATTTATTACATATTGAAAAATTAAAAGTAAGACATTATTAAAATAATTAAATTGTAGTAAAACTAAAATTATTCCAAAAAAAAAAAGTAAATTCTCATTTGATATTTAATATATTATAGATATCAACATTATAACGTGTGGCACGGGGATCCTCTTCTTTTGTTCACCCCACAAGTAGTAAAAACTATGCCCCACAGTACGCGTCACTTGGTGTCCACACTCTAAAATTTGAATTCTTCTTGGGAGTTTTCCAATATCCAATGAGTTATAGATAATCCCAAATACCTTATGTTTTGGGAAATTCTTGAGAATGCCAGTATTTTTCAAGAAAATTACAGGATATTGAGTTTATGTGCCTCTAGGAATTATTATTATTATTATTATTACAGAATTAATGATCGACCAATGATCATTAGATATCGAATATATTACCCCTTCGGGAGTGGCTGAGTAGGTGGAGCAGGTGAACGCGGAGACCGAAAGTCACGAGTTCGAATTCCCTGTCAACACTTCATCGATCGAGCCGTCGCACTGAGTTTGCGTGTGCAATTTATCTCTTATGTGTGGTTTGCGGGCTACTACACATGAAGTGAGATTTACCCGGTGCACACTCACGAGTAGTGACTGCGAGTTCCTACTATCTTGCAATACTCATGAAAGGTTGGCATATAACTCTCTCTAGTAAGTAGGAACACCAATACTTAGAATTGACTTGTAAGTCTAAAAGGTTAAACTATACATCCCCATCTGTAGGAGACAACGATAGACGTCCATTTTAAGAGAATTAATGGTTCCTTGAAAAAAGCATTTTATGGGCTTTTCATTCGTTGTACATTTTGGATAGGGTTAGTACTGAAAGAGATTGGTGGTGTGCCAAAGTTCAAAAGTTTTAGATAGTCACTGTCTTGAAATGATTTTCTTAGGTTGAACAGGTAGAGATTTGAGGTTTTACCAACTGTAAAAACCGAAAAGTAACAAGACTTTTGATTTTTCAACTAGTCCATTCCGAGTAGTGTGTGCTAGTTCAATTTTTTTTTTTTTTTTCCTCAAAACTTCATGCTTGCGCAATTTCTGTACATAGGTGGCAGTGAGACTGTGGACTCATCGTGTGCTTTCTTATAGGTCGAACCACTCCAGATTTACAAACTCATTTAGCCCCTGTTCGCATCCCATTCTTTAACTCATTTTCAACCATTATAAAATAATTATACACGTATTTAACAAACTTTTACTTATTTTTTAACCACAAATTCTCCAAAAAAATCACTATTCCATAATACATTTTCCCCAAATTGGGGATCAAAATGTAGGAAACATCTATGGATTGAAGAGAAGAAAAACAAAACAAAACAAAACAAAACAAAACGCTATTCTATCATAAACCATACACCAAAAGCTGAATGGAAATTGAAACACGAACGAGTTTTCTATCAAAATATTGGTATCAAGAAGCTGAGAAGTCTGTATATATAGTTCCTTGTTTACAAAATAAAACTTTATAAGCACAGGCCTGTTGAATTAGCACCCTTTGAGGGGTTGAAAAATAACCTAAGAAAACTGTCCAAATGAGGCAGGAAGCATTTGAAAATGTTTGCTGTATACTTCTGCAGATTGTAATGCTTGTTGCAGCTCATTTGAATGCCAATCAGCAGCACTTACTGAATAGTCTGTAGCAAAATGTGTTTGACTCTGAATAGAACTGTTCAGTAAAAATGGAGTTTGAAGATGCTCATTCCACTTAATATCTTGTGGAATTTCTGCTTCTGATGCATGAATATAACTTTCTAATTTCTCTGATTTTCCCCATGGGAAAACATTATTCTCAAAGAAATCCATATTCTGAAACTTGTTTACACCAAAAGGGCTTATGGAACTATCATATGGCTGATTCACAGTAGCCTTTATAAGCATTGATGGAGCAAGAATCGAGGGGAGAACTGAAGGCGGCCTTGGAGTGATCTCGTAGTTAGTACAGGGTGGAGACGATGGGTTCCTAGCCATTGCAGAAGTGGTGGAATTTGGAGTGAAGTACAAATTTGTTGTGTTGGGACCATAGTTTATGTGCTGGAAAGATATAAGCCCTGACAATTCAGAATTCTTACAGCTTGTGGTGGAGGTTTCATGATTAGCAACGAACCTATTAAGGAAAAACTCATGGTCCCTTCCAACAGAAGATGGATTTCCTTTTTGAGCTGCGGCAATTCCTATGTTATTACAGTTCTTGGATTCCACAAAAGTCAGATCACTGGACCCGTCTGATGTTTTCTGATCATGATTATTATTCGTGATGCCGCTTGCAGATGGTTTTTCTTCATAATATTCAACTTCAGAAAATGGTCTGTGTGTATTAGGGTCAATCCCTTTTTGCCTCAATTTTTTCTTAATGGAAGAATTCCAAAGATTCTTTATCTCATTATCTGTTCTTCCAGGCAATTGAGCAGCAATCTGAGACCATCTGATGGTAGAAAAACAACACCCTCATGATCACTAAAAACGACATGTTTGATATAATAAGACTAGACAGTATACTGGACACGATGATGTCCAGTACACCTGAGGGAACATGTCAGTCTTAGATTGCAAAATAGTGCTGGAAAGTACAATTAAATTACCGGTTGCCAAGAACCGCATGCAGTTCAATTATCAAATTTTCTTCCTGTTGTGAGAATCTTCCTCTTTTCAAATCAGGCCTTAAGTAATTGATCCACCTTAATCTGCAGCTCTTTCCACATCTTTGAAGACCTTTATAAATTATCATAAAATATGTTAAAATTTAACAGAAGGGTTTTTTTTTTCTCTCTTTTTTAGAAAAATCGAACCGCAGTTCTTTTTGTATCACCAATAAGCTTAAAATGGATTCTTCCTAGTGTCCGGTTTAAAAATTCAAGTACTAAACTCCGAAAGCAGGATACTACACATTAGCCAAAATGACTAGGGAATATAAACTTACCGGCTACTTTCGGAACTGAGCTCCAGCAGCCATGTCCATATTTTGTTATGTGGTGTATAAGTTTCTCATCTTCCTCTGGAGACCAAAGTCCTTTTCTTAACTTCTGCTTATAACAGCAAGAATGCCTCCCCATTTGCACTACAATGCAGACAATTGCAAAAGCAGAAGGATTCACAAAATTCTTAGTATAAATACTAGCCCAACTGCCAGCAGAAAAAGAGAGAGAGAGAGAGAGAGAGAGAGAGAGAGAGAGAGAGAGAGAGAGAGTTCTTGAAAATGAGATGGAAATGGGGAATCAAATTAATATATAGAGGAGCTTTAAAAATAAGGTCACATTCAGACTTTCAGGAACTCATTCCATTTGTTTTAATAAATTAAACAAATTTTAAGGGATTATAATTTTGTGAAAAATATTTACTATCCTATATATATGTCTTATCAAAAGGGTTGAGAAAATCTTCTTTCATCGTTCAAAATCCCTTCCCAAACTGTACAAGCTTTTTTTCGTGGTCTACAGGGTTTATAACTACTCATCTTACTGCAACACATTTTCCTAGCCAACGGTTAAATCCGGCTCTATCCAAACTTTTCTGGCTTGCTTGATGACCTAATCTCTAATTAACGGTAGAAAGAATAAAAAGTTGCAGATAACTTCTTTTTTTAACCTATAATAATAATAATAATAATGAGATTGATAGGAGTTTGTGGGGTATGATAAAAAGATATTTCTTTATTTTGACGAAATCAGTCCACACATTATAATCAAGTTTTAAATGAGATTAAGATATTTTGAGTTTGTATTAAACTTCGAGAAACACCTTGTAGGAAATTATGCCAATAAGATTCCCCACAAAAAATGGTAAAATATTTGTAAATGGTCAGATGTTTTAACAATAAGAATTTCCCATGATTAGTTATGTCGAGCAATTAATTAGTGATTAATTAAATAGATTTAGAGTCACACATCCTCTTGTCCTTGTATAGAAAGCAGAATACTCCATTTTCAGCAAGCTTTATGCCAGCTGGTTTTGTAGTTTTTCTGCTTCTCTTGATGTAAAAAATCATCTCAAATTAATTTGAAGAACTATATTACAATATTTTCTTTAGACAACCAAAGTTCTTTGTCATTCATATTCTTTCATTTTTTCTGCTTAGATGTTTTATTTAAATCTATCAATTTGACATGCCAAACGTGCATTTTAAATATCATTTAGACTCGATAGTTTTAAATGATTCACACCTGACCTGAAAAAACGCAAATTTATGTTTAAAAAAAATTACTTCATTAATATTTTACTCATCATTTTCATTCATTTGATTTCGAAAAGTCATTTTATTAATATTTTGCTCATCACGAGAAAATGCATATTTACATTTAAAGATTTTACGGTGTATTTGATATAAATAATCACTTGAAACAATCAATTTAAGTAATTGAAAAGAAAAACAAATAATCAATATTTGATACTAATAATCAATCAAATAAACACAATTCGTTAAATTGGACATAATCATCTCAGACATATTTTATATACACAATTTGATAAGAGAAAATACAAATTTAAGTTCTAATTAGTTGAAAAATTGATTGGAAAGTGAATATTTGTAGTAGATGTGATAATTTGTAGAGAAATTATATATAAATTTTAGTAGAAGAGTTGATGCTTTTGTAAAAAGCGTAGAGGAGAGAATAGCGACAAAGTAAGAGAAAATAGAAAAAGTTCAAACATCTCAGGACCCATTCTGTGTCCGCCCCTAATTAGGAGTGGAATATTTTTTTTTTCCGAACCACATAAATCGAAGAAAGCTAATTGATTATGTTCGATTCTAGTTAGTATTTAACTCATAAATGTGTACAACAATTACAATTTACAATTTCTTTCTGAAGCAATACAAGAAAGATTCATCTCGTTACTAACCAGTATGGTTTAGCTTTATGTTTTCGTCACAACCTTATCTTGTATTATAGAAGAGTCAAATGAAATATATAAATAAACTTCTCCATTATCCATGATTGATATCAAGATTTTTTTTATTGTTCTCTGTTATTTTTCCAAGAAAATAAACAATTCCATCCTGTCCATGATTATAAGCGAGTTTGAACAAAAATAATTGAAGTAAATTTACTTATAAAAACACAGCCGACAATACAATAATGCACTTGTCTTCTTTTACATTCAGAAACACATATTTACAAATCGAATACTGGCAAAAAAAATTTCAACTCTCTAAAGAACGTATATTAATTTATTAGCCTTTTTAATTAATTGGTTCTCAAGAAAATATAAAATTCCTAAATAAGAATCTTTTTGTACCGTTTATGACAAGTTTAGATAGAAAGAAACAAAACAATTTACGAATTTTTAATTGTATTTTATCTGCATATTAGTGCTTGTCATGTGGTGATTCAATCGACCTAAATGGTTTAAATTTAATGCTTTAAAATTTAATTTGAGAGGAGAAAAAAGGGAAAGAAATTAATTCGAGCCATATGATATGAGAGTGTCACGTACGGTTCCTTTGAGAAGGGTGTGATACCACCACCTATTAGGCCCGATGAGCAGTCCACGGAGCTACATCCCTACTCACGTGGTCCATGCACATCGCTCTCTCCAGGAGGTTGGCCGCCTATCCTAGATCTTCCCATTTCCAAGAAGATCTCTGGCTCGATCTGGTTTAGTATCAATGTGATTATGTTTCCATTCTTATATATATGGGTCCGTGCAACAAAAAGAGCTAGTAAAGCAAGTAGCCAAGGAAGAAGGGACTCAACAATCTGCTGTCAGTATTGGAAACGTGTTCAGTTCTTTGATACATGATTAGTCAGTGAAGTAAGGATGATATTTTCTTTGATCTATTATGGAAAGAAGGTAGGCCAGCCGGTGGAGAATAGCGAGGAAAAAGACAGCGACCCTTGCTTGATTTTTCCGTGAGGAGGGAAAAAAGGAATTGTATTCTAAAACAAAGGCAATCGTATCCATCTAAGATAAGAAAGCATTTTGACTCCCTTCCGGCGGAAAGCCCTTTCCAGATGGAGTAGTGCATCTCTCTCTTGAAAGCCCACTCTAACGATAGGGTCGTAGTGAATTGAGCTCTTTAGAAAGGTACGAGTGGAAGACTTTCCACGTAAGAGCTACATAAAAGGAGCGAGAAAGAGAGAGCGTAATACTTGTCTTTACGCGAGCAAGGAGAGGTTAAGCCCTTGAACCAGTTTAGTTTGTTAGAACCAGGTTTTAAGTAGGTTGGGCTAGGTATCGATGAACAGATGGTTTGCTTAATTACGATCCATACTTAAACATGTTCGTTCGATGCCTCAACTTAACATCTTTTATCTCATTTTTAATTTACTACTTCATTTCTGTGGAAGAGGATTTCTTCACGAGGATAAAGCTATTGTTGAATCTTAATGAGAGAATCTAGTTATATCCTCTTGTTCAAGTTGCTCCATTGTCTGGAATGGACTACTTAGATGTTGTCTTTGCTAAAGGCTACAAGTGGATACCGGAATCTGGAAAAAACATCTCTATTAGTATCCTCTTTGGATTTTGTCCCCAGTACTTTTCCAATATAGCCCTGAAGAGCTTCTTTTTTTATTCATTTTTTTGGTGATTTCTTTTGGAAATTTCTTTCGAAGGATTCATCTATGTGATTGATGAATCATAAGAAGACAATTCATGGTTCATATTCTTAGTAACAAAGAATAATCAAATTGAGTTCATGGATTTCCCTAAGTCTTGATTCATTGGTGCAGTCACTTCATCATTTTATGATTTGATACTCAATTCCGCTTACACAAACAACGTAGTTGTTGCCACCTATTACTATAAAAACTACCGCCAAAGGACGAATCTGAGGTCAAATGAGGACATACTTCTACATCGTGGTCGGATAAAGTTTAAAGCACCTATTTCGGCAATAAGGAAAAAAGATAAGAACGGGAACATACAAGATCATATTTTCACACTAGACTAGCTAAACAGCTTAATGATGGAATGAAAAGGACGATCTATGGTGTGCTGTCGTAGGCACCCAAAAATAGTCCTTAAATATCTAAAACTAATGTAGTAGAAGTAATGGTCGATCTCACGAAGAGTGTGTAATTCAATATTTTATGCTCCGTACAATGATTGGAGGGTTTTTGTATGCAAACAATTGTAAATAACGTAATTAATAACAATGAAAATTAAATTAACAAACACAATCAAAAGACTAACATTGGTCTAAGTCCACATCCACCGTCAGAAATCCACAATTGACCATAGATGCAATGATAATTCAATTCATATTTTGAATATTCACCGTTGGAATTATTTTTCTATCTCTCCTTATTTTTATAGTTAGAAACCAGCATTCTAATTAGCCATAATTATTAAATAATCACAAACCAGCGCTCAAGATTCAATTTAATAATAGCTTTATATAATAGAAAAATCGATGAACTAGATAACACAAACATTAGCGGTTACATTCAATCTATTTAAACATCCTTCTTAAGATTCAATAACTTCTATCGTAAAAAATCATCAAATCCTAGTGTTTCACAAGTTAAAGAGATCAAACAATTACGAATTTGATGTTTAACTTAGCGGTAGATTGTTACAATCAATGAACTAGAGAGTTCTCTAGCAATTAAATACAACAAATCATAGAAATAAATGTAGAAGAACATTCAATACTCAAAATATAAATCAAACAATAAGAAAAACTATTTAGATCTCACAATATGTGGTTGCGAGGCTTCCGTTTCCTTCGACTAGGTATAAAAGTTTAGTTACAATTCATGAATCTAAGAGAAAAATAATGAAGAATGGAGTTTGGAGGTGTTTTGCATGTTTTGGTTGTGTTCTAGGGTTTTAAAATATGTATTTATAGTTGTTTCCACATGTAGTTGACTTAAATTCAGAAACCAAAATTTACGTCCCGAAAATGAACCATGTAGCCGCATTATTTAGAGGCTTGCGGTTGCATGGAACAAATGAACTCAACCCTCAAACTCTTGGGTTCTGTACGGCCCCATGAAATTAAAGGCTTGCGGTCGCATGGTTTTACGAAACTTCCTCCGAACAGATTTCAGTATTTTAGTCATATCTTCTTCTATCGATATTTGATTAAAGCGATTCAAGATACATTGAAAAGATAACTCAAAGAGTTACAACTTTGCTTCATATACTATCTTGAAATTTGATTGTTTTCCATATAAAGATATGGTCTCAATATGAGGCTGAAAATCGGTGCAACCATTTCAGCTTGAAAGTTGATGTGATAATGTTTTGGGTATATTTCATCTCTTTGACTCTGTTTATCCAATTAACCTCTAACACTCTCGAATCTTCATCACATGGTTAGAAATAAGTTTATGATATTTGTACTTTAGTCGCTGAACTTTCATTTTCTTTCACTTTGGTCATTTTTTACCTATCTCTTCTAAATTATGCCATATCCATAGAATTGCCACCTAAATCAAAATATAAGAGTAATGAGTATATTTTGGCACAAAATAAATATACGAACGCATAAAATAAGGAGGGAAAAATATGCATTTTACATTCCTATCAATCTAACCCATTTGTAAGAAGTCCCTCAAACTCGTTAGCATCTAACCAACCTAATCACATATTAATGTTACGCTTGCTAATACGACCCTATTGAGTAAGGCGATAGCACTAAAGATCATTCGATTAGTTGTTCCCTCTCTATTGGGAAAGCAACAAATGACACTTTTCTCATGAGTAGCATGTCAAAAACGAGGAATTGAGATCCCGCATGTGGGCGAAATTAATCTTTCAGAGCCTTTTGATAGTCTCCACCATTTGGCTCCTTCCCATCGGATCTGACCTTAGATAACCTTTAGCTAATTGACCATGTGCTCTAGCACATATTTTCTCCCATCTGGCTTTTCTTGTTAGTTTTATCCTCTCTCTTCCGTCAAGATTGATGGCTATTATTCTTTCTTTCAATTGTTGTCCTGGGGAAAGAAGTTTCATTGGGGGAGATGGTATCTTGTACTTGATCACTAAAGCTTTTAGCTTAAATAATCGATCTTTGCTTGAACTTAACTTGAGTAAGGGTCAAAATACCAAATGAAAGTAGATCGGTTTTTTTTATTCCCGATGAAGTGCATATCTTACCCGGATCTTCTTCCATAATGGTACGGAACAATAGACTCATTAGGATATATACACAAATTACTTTAAATATAAGAAGCTGAGTAGGCAGGTTTGTTCGAGTGGAGAGAAAAAAAAGAATTGAACTTAAAATCTTTTCTAGCAAAAATAAGAAAGAAATAGATTATTCCTTGAGAGCTTGTCCAATACCACTAGTACCAGAAATGTATCTCCTTCGCCCGTGCGAGAGACTTCTATGCCAGCTAGGAATAATGGCTCTGTAAACGACAAACAGACTTACCTTTGCTAACTACTACGTTTTATATAGACATGAAGCTAGAGAGATACTAAGGTATAATGCCGCTACAAGAGAAGGCTCTTTCATGCTAGGCAACCAGACCTCTATGATACATATACATAAATGGGAGAAAATCCGGATCAAACCCGTATTTTTCTTACTTAATCTTAGGTTCATTTACTTCGATGAAAGGGAAGAAAATTGCCCGAACCCTTGTTATTTTATTTGAGTTTAGGTTTAAGTCTGACGAGAATAATATTCTACGACTAGCAAGCTACAGTTGCATGAAATATGGTGTGGTCAATCCTATTTGTATATGTATTATAGTACTTATGAACTTGGTAAAATAAGAGCATCTTTAATCTCGTTGGCTGAGCTTGACTCCGTCAAGCCTGTACTTCAAGTGAGAGCTAGAGCCCTTCTTCGTTTATTCCCGTCCAAGGGACAAGTGAAGTGAGAACTACTTTAAATAGATCGAGTGCACATGACCAAATATAATTTGATCATTATGAATAAATCCAAAATCTTTATAGACAGAGCCAATCATTAGTTCCCAACCGTGGGGTGAATGGAATCTGATACATAAATTCGTTAATAAAGGAATTGAAAAAGCTTTTACTGTATCGCTTAAGTTATATAGAAATACCTGAATTAGACTTTGATTCTCGCGTCTATCGGTTCCTTCTCTGATTCGAGGGGACTGGTACATAGAACTGGGGAGAGGCTAAAGTTAATTTCAAAGCTTCAAACATGACAGGATCCCAGGATGATGACTATACCTAACAATAAAATACTCGAAAATGCCCACATACGATGAAGATTTTTTGTTGCTGTCGGAAAAAGAAGAAGTCCAACTCCTATCAACATAGGAACTAAAAGTGGAAGAAAAGGTATGATCTACACATATTGATATGTCTATTCCATAAAAAACGTTTTTTAATTAATTGTTTCCGATTCACCGAATATTACCTCTTTTGAAAGAAGTCAATAAAAAAATCAAGCTACGAATGAAACTATATGAATAAGGGAGAAACTCTATGAAAGGAAGATTAACGATTTATATAAATTACTTAGTGGAAAATGTCCCGAAGGCTCGAGAACGAATTCACCATCGTAGGGTTGACTGGTGATTATTAGCGATTTCGACTTCATATCGGCGAGTTATGGCCTGCAATCTGAATTGATGACGGGTTTTTAAGGTTAGCCCAGCCTCGTGGGATTGCGACCCTTTGTCCTAGCCATTGTAGCATGTGTGTTTCCCAGGGCATGATGACTTGACGTCATACTCACTTTCCTCCGACTTATCACTGACAATCTATTCAAGGTTCTAAACTCAATTATGGTAACTAAACACGAGGGTTGCACTCGTTGCGAGACTTAACCAAACACCTTACGGCACGAGCTGACGACAGCCACGCACCACTCATGTCCTTGTTCTTGAAGGCATCCAAGAGACCATGTCTTCATCCATAAGATGCTAAGTACATGGATCGTTCAAAAGTTCAATTCTATCTGAACTACTTATTTTCAAATGATATCCATGTTGTTGACAAATATTTGTTTTTTATTTCAAAAAAAATTTCTTATAATTTAAACTATAACAATTTTTGCATTGAACCTACAAATGCCTGTATTTTTTACTTACATCCAGATCATTAGACCTTTCTCATAGAGTTAAATAACTACTCTTCGGGACCTCCAAAAAAAAAAGACGGTAGGTACAGCTAGACCGTGAACAGCCAACCATCGTACTGTAAAAATTGGATGTGTTCGATTTATAATCATTAAATTAGGGCCTCCTAAAACATGGGAAATCGAATGAATATTCAGTGGATTTCTTTCCAATGAGAACCCCGGATCTACTTCCAAATCATAATTGCTCTAGTGAATAACTAAAGAAAATAGATAAATGAGAGATAGAAGAGAAACAAACTAATTATAGAAATATCTCTCAAATGTTTATTAATTATTTGACTGTCGGCGGGTCTCTTTGTATGTTTTGTTCAGAAAGAGGAGGACTCAATGAGGACACACTAGATAAGTGATTTTTCTATGATCCACTTGCTTGAACGGCTTGATTGAGTATCTTACTAAAAAAGAAACCGCCTAATAAATTTAAAGCCGATGAGATAAATTCTTCCGTCGTATAGTTTCTAGATAAAAATATATTCAAATAACAAAAATGTGGTATTATAATAATAACTAAATGTGTTGTGCTACATGTATATGATAATTTACATAATGATTTACCAACAGATGACATGAAGAGATTTAATTAGATCAAAATCTCATCAATCAAATAACTTCTCCACTTATATTTGGACATCTCATCATTATGTAAATATTTACGTGAAAGGAACATTTTCCTAACTTTAATATGTATTGGCTTGTGATATTTCGGTTTGTGACATTACGAATGTTCCTGGAAAATAGGTCTAACAAGAAGATACGTAAAATCTCCATCCCTCATCGTGTAATCTTAGTCAACCATAGATACATATATTCTTATTCCGTTTGTTCTCTATTGCTTGACAAGTTCTATAGCATTCCTTGCTTGGTTGTAGTTCCCAATTTAATTAAACAACCAAATGAATTTTCTAAGGTATTCTTTTTCTTTTTTTGGTTCGTAAGATGATGGGTGCGAGGGGATAGGGAACGACTCGGGGTTGTCAGAACATGTCACAAGTTGACAAATAGTTCAAAAGACTACTTCATTCATACACAATTATGTGGACGAGACTTGGTCCTAGAATTGGAAAATTGTAAATCTAACAATCGCATGTGTCACGCGTTTTCTATAACGTGAATTTATGCCACAAGTGTACGGTGTCAAGTTTTGTAATATAGTATGAAAGTTAGGATGTCGAATCCATATGGATTGATATTGATATCTACTGAGTATTATAATTATGTAGTTTCCACTTTATTTGGACAAGCAATTGGAATGATGTTGTGATTTTTATCTAATAATGACAAACTAAAATTGACAATTGAACAAATGCAAAATTCAATGAAATTATTAGGTTATAAAATTCTAGGGAATGATTTCATCGCACTATCAACAATATTTTTCATCCTAAAATTGCTAATTCAATCAGATTTTTCTTAATTTATAGGCAAGAACCCTAATTTAATTCTATCCACTCTCTCAAGTGTCGGCTATAATTTATTTCTACAATTTAATTCTAATATCTCTATTCCAAATTAAATATATAGAAATTATAATGCACGTGGTTCTTAATTCAAACTAGCCTCAAAGATCCGTACTTTCTCTCGAAATCCACGAAATCTAGGTTATGTTGTTTTATGATCACGCATAAATTTCTCTCTCTAGAGTACCGAAATTCATGCATCAATTCATTCAACTAGTGGTCAAGCAATTGAAAGCATTAAACACAAACAACATAAATAAATTGATAGAAAAATCCAAAAGAACTAGATAATTAGGAATTAAAACATGTCTCAAGGCGATTACATCAAACCCTATATCTAAACTATTAGTTCATGATAATTATAATTGACAACATGAAGTTTAATATGAAGAACATAAATAAAAAGACAAGAGTTTAGAAAAACTGATTGTCGCCGATTGATTTCTTCTTCAACTTGTGTCAATTTTTCCTTCTTCAATGAATTTCTTCAAGAACTTTACCTTGTGTTTCTTCCCTCTTCTAGCCGTCAAGAACCCCCTTTTAGATCTTCCAAAAGTGTATTTATAGTTCCCTAAGTTTGTAAGATGAGTTGGAGGTGGATTGGGCCGGATTTCTCTTTAAAAACCAATTTTTTCCTTTTACCCGGTACGCGGCGCCGTGGCGTCGCCTATGCAATTTTTTTTCTTTACCCTTGCAGTTTCGTTTTCTGTTTTGCGCATCCTTCAGTATTAATATCATAACATTTTCATCTCATGTCCGATTGAGGTGATTCAAGATGCTATGAAAAGCTGATTCAAAGAACTACAACTTTGCTTCAGACATCATTCTCCAATTCGATCACTTTCTATGCCAACAATAGGTCTCAATATGGGACTAAAACTCTGGAGCATAACTTTTCGGTTGGAAATTGGTTTTTGATCATATTTTGATTAAATTTGATCCCTTTGACATCTTCCTTTATCCAATTGACTCCGAGCACCCTCAAATCTTCATCGTGAGGTTCGGCACAACTTTTAAGTATTTGCGCCTTAGTCCTCGAACTTTGGATCTCTTACAATTTAGCTCATTTCTCCAATTTTGCCAACTTTTGCTTATTTCCTTCCATTTCATCAATCTATATCACAACATCAAAACACACATTAAAACGCCCTAAAACTTTCTCAAGGATGACAAAATAACACATTTAGTGACATAAATATCATGAGTGTAGAACACTCATCAGCATGAAACTTAATTTTAAAAAAGAAAAGTGTTATGAATTTGGATCACAAGATAATGACGATAATAAAATAAAGATGAAGAAAATAAGAACATAAAAAGTTTAGATGAGGAGAATCCACTATAATCAATAGCTTTGTGTTTACAATATCAAGATTTCAATAATCTCAATTGAAATATAGGCTCTCAAGATCGTTTTCTCTTAATTCTCTTGATGTTACAAGCCATGTCCTACATATATAAACCCTAGGTTTAAGTTGTAGAAGAAAAATAAGTCCAAAAATGCGTCAAAGAACGAAACGCGCTTGGATCGAAAAAACTTGTCACTTGAGCGACTAGGCGGCGACAAGTGGGTGATAAACTCTCGGCTTGTTTTCCACTAGGATCGCTCAAGCGTCCAGCTAGCGCCAGGCTAGCGAAAATATGACGACTTTTTCTCTGATCCATAATTTTGATATCTTCAAAACCACTCCAATTTAAACTCCAATACACACTAGAATTTGGGTCAAACCACAATAAATCTCCACCTTGAACCAAATTCCAACATAAGGAATTCCAAGTCACAATTCCAACAATAAACATCACTCATCCTCTTCAAACAAGTCCCCATGGACTAAATTAATGACAAACACCTACTAAGTTCAAACAATGTTCAAGCTTAGTAGTAGGAATTGATTTTGTCATTATATCAATAGGATTATCACTGGTATCAACATTGCTAACTGCAATAGCACTACGAGCAATCACATCACGCACAAAATGATACCTCACATCAATATACTTAGTCCTCTCGTGAAACATCTGATCATTAGTCAAGAAGCTTGCACTCTGACTATCATAGAATAATGTAGATAACTGCAAGTCTTCACTGATTTCACCGATAAATCCTTTCAGCCATATAACCTCCTTACATGCCTTTGTAATGGCCATGTATTCTGCTTCTGTTGTAGACAAAGTTATTGTATTCTGCAATGTAGCTTTCCAGCTGATAACACAGTCACCAAGGATAAACACATACCTTGTAAGTGATCTCCTCTTATCAAGATCCCCTGCATAGTCTGAATATACATAACCAATGATTCCATCAAAATTTCTACCAAAATGCAAACAAGCATTTGAAGAACCCCTTAAGTAACTGGAGATCCAATATACTGCTTTCCAAAGTTCTTTACATGTACCAAATTAGGTCTCGTACAAACCATAGTATATATGAGCGAACCAACTGCACTAGAGTAAAGAACCCTAGACATATAATCAATGTCTTCATTTGACTGTGGACACAAGTTAGATGATAGTTTGAAGTGGACAGCCGAGGGAGTACAACAGCCTTAACTTTCACCATTGAATCTTTCAAGCACATTCTCAATGTACTCCTTTTGACTCAAATATAATATGTCAGCCTTTCTATCCTTCAATATCTCCATTGCAAGAATCTTCTTTACTGTACCCAAATCCTTCATGCCAAACTCCTTGTTGAGTTAATTTTATTTTTCTGACATATGCTTTATCTTTGACTACTATAAGCATATCATCAACATATAATAACGAATATGTAGTTGATCTACCACTTTCATTTCTAAAGTACACACAACTATCATAATTACATCTATCAAATCATGAGTAGTCATGAATGAATCAAACATTTTATATCATTGCCTCAGTGACTGCTTCAATCCATACAAAGATTTCTTCAATAAGCACACATAGTCTTCCTTATCTGAAGCTATGAGTCTTTCTTGTTGTTGCATGTAAATGCTCTTCTCAAGTTCTCCATGTAAGAATACTATCTTGACATCCATTTGCTCAAACTCCAAATCATTCTTAGCCACCACTCCAAGTAAAGCCCGAATAGAACCGTGCTTTACAACTGGTGATACATCTATAAAATCAACACTCGGAATCTGATTGTAGCCTTTTGCCACCATTCTAGCATTGTATCTAGCATATTCAATCATTGATGTGCCTTCCTTTCTTTTGAACAACCCTTTTACCTTTAGGTAATTTCATAAAGTCCCAAGTGTTATTTTTGCTCAATAACTCCATTTCCTCCTGCATAGAAACTGCAACTGACTATCTCTGAATATGTTGCAGACTCTTCAGTGGAATCAATGTCTTTAGCCACACTCAATGCATAAGCTACCAAATATGCTTCCTCATACTTTTATGGAGGTCTAATATGTTTGCGAGGTTTGTCTTTCTCTATAGAATACTGTTGAGCTAGTGGTGTAGGTAAAGTAGGTAAGATATTACTGTTTGTGAACCCTAAACTGGACCAACCTGTAGTAGACTATTCTACAACCACAGATTGTTTCTCTAAACCAATTTCCAACTCCACCTAAGTTGAACAATTCTGTTGCTCAATTTTATTAGAATCCCTAAAAAATGAACCGATCCATAATAAGTTCATCAAATACTACATTTCTGTTAACAACCACCTTACTAGTCTCTGCACACCACAACTCATATCCCTTCACACTTGATTTATACCCAAGAAATATACACTTTCTAGACCTAGGCTCCAATTTCACATTATCCACATGAGTATAAGCCAGACACCAAAAAAATTTCAAATTAGAATAGCAAGAAGGTTTAGTAGATCAAACCTCTTTTAGTGTCTCTTTATCAATGGCAACTGAAGGTGAGTGATTAATCAGAAAACAAGCCGTAGTAGCAGCTTCAACCCAAAAATATTTAGGCAACCTAAAATTTGAAAGCATATAACTAACCTTTTCTATCAAGGTTCTGTTCATTCATTCTGCCACACCATTATGTCGATGAGTTCTAGGCACTGTCAAGTGTCTCATGATGCATTCAGCCCTGCAGAAACTATTGAATTCATCTAATCAAAACTCCAACATATTATAAGTGCGCACACATCTCACTTGGTTTTTAGTCTGTTTTTCTACCAATGTTTTCCACTCCTTGAAGGTCCCAAACACATCACGATTCTGCTTCAAGAAGAATACTCAAACTTTTCTGGAAAAGTCATCAATTACTGTCAATAAGTAATAATAGCCACCTTTAGATGGTACTCTGGCTGGTCCACAAAGATCTGAATGGATATATTTAAGTGTTTCCTTTGTGTTGTATTGTCCTTTTGTAAATCAGACTCTGTTCTATTTTCTAAAAACACAATGCTCACAAAATTCTATTTTGCTGGTCTCCTGCCATCAAGAAGTCTTGTTTTACTCAGCTATGCCATCCCATTTTCACTCACATCCCCGAGTCTCATATGCTAAAGTTTTGTAATTTCATCAGCTGTCAAAGAAAAAGTAGAAACTGCTACATCCCCAACCACTGTGGAATCGTGCAAAATGTATAGCTATATAGAGTTTTTATGCCCCTTAATGACAACAAGAGCACACTTGCTCACTTTCAAAACTCCACTTTCACCGATGTATCTGTAGACATTTGAATCAAGTACACTCAAAGATATGGGATTCCACTTCAGTTGTGGAATATGCCTTACATATGTAAGTGTTCTGACAGCCATATCGAACATTTTGATCCTGACTGTACCAACTCTAGTAATTTTACAAGGCATGTTGTTTCCCATATTCACAGCACCTCACGAAACTCCTTCATATGTAGAAAGCCAGTCTCCGTTAGGACACATATGAAAAGTACAAGCCGAGTCAAGAACTCATTCATCACTACATTTAGTATCTCCATCAGAAATCACAAGAAGCTCTCCATCACTTTGCTTATCGTCCACAACATCAGCATCCATTGTATTAGCAAGTTGGTTCCCTTTCTCTGTAGTACCAGTAGCTTTGTTTCTATTTTTCAAGGCGAAACAATCAGCTTTAATATGCTCCTTCTTCTTACAGTAGTGACATGTTTTCTCAACATGTCTAGACTTCGATCTATCCCTCATATTTCTGCCAAAATCTCTATCTTGGTTCCTCTCACGTACAATCAAGCCTTCAACATGATTTCCAGATCCTCCAACAAGATGTCTCATCTTCTCCTTAGATAGTAAAACATCATAGACCTATTCCACGGTGAGAGTATCCCGACTATTGAGAATAATATCCCTAAAAGTCACATATGATGGTAGTAGCGAACGAAACAACATCAAAGCCAAATCATCCTCGTCATACTTAACCTTCAATGTCTCCAAATCAGCTACGATTTCTTTGAACATAGTTAGGTGATCATTCCATGACGTACTTTCATACATCCGGTGAGAATACAAACATTGTTTCAAGTGTAGCTTGCTGGTCAAGCTTTTTGTCATGCATAGTTGCTCAAACTTCAACCACAATGCAGCTACACTCTTCTACTTAAGAATAGCTTGAAGAATTTGATTTGAGAGATGTAGATGAATTTGAGATGGAGCTTTCTAATCCCTACGCCGCTATTCATCCTGCGTCTAAGTAGTAGGCATCCTATCCAAATCCATCTGCGCCAACACCGCTCGCATTTTCACTTGCCATATACATATATATATATATATATATATATATACATAGTATATATGTACATATACATATATGTATATATACATATATGTATATGTACATATATACTATGTATATATATATATACATATATATTACAAGAAAAAAGAGTCCAAAAACGCGTTAAAGAATGAAACGGGCTTGGGTCGGAAAAACTTGTCGCCCGAGCGATAGCTCGTCGCTCGAGTGACTGGGTGGTGATAGGCGGGCGATGAACACTCGAGTTGTTTTCCATCGGGCTCGTTCGAGCGTCCATAATTTTAATATCTTCAAAACCACTCTAATATAGACTCCAATACTGCTAGAATTTGGATCCAACTGCAACAAAAAGAATAACGTTTGAGCAAATAAGGTGAAAGCACTTAGAGCCAGAATGATCTGTCAAATATTTTCAAGTGTGCATAGATGTTTGAAAGTTGTGTAGTTGAGTTGAGTTAATTAAAATTTGAAGTTTAACTCGAGCAACTAGTAAAGTGTTCTAGAACTTTCAACTCGAGATGTGCACGTTTGGTAGTGTTTATAAATTATTAAATTATAAATCAATAAAAATGAGTGGTGGATAAATGTGTAATACATCTAAATCTCGTGAAATATGCAAATAAAAATAATTTGATTAATAAAACTTTAAAATAAGCATCTCCCAAACAAAGATCAATGCAAAACATTTGACAAATTATGTTAGTCTTTTCGCTTGTTAAATGTCAATATGGATATAACTAAATTAAAAAATAAAATAAAAAATTATAGATTCCCGTTGGCAATAAAAGTTTTTCTAATGTTTTGATAAGCATATCCGGTCTTGGTCGATTGCATTAGAATAGATATGGTAGGTCAAAATATTGGCTAAAAGTAGTTATTGAAAACTGGATTGTCAATGATCTTCTAATAAATGAAACCATAGATGAATAAAGTGATGAAAAAAATACCCAAAAACCAAGGGGGGGGGGGGGGGGGGGGAGGTCCCTTGTTGAGGGAAGATTTACAATCTTGGACATATTGCTCATTAGATCAGGGAACTGGACCCTCTCCTCAAGAAAAAGTGAAGGATTGATAAGTGCGTTTCACGCTCTTATTTAATTTTATTAATATTTTGAGTTTTTTATTGTTTGGGTGGATTTCTACTCATGTTAGTGAATATTGTATTTGTAGGTTGAACCTCAAATTTGAAGATGATTCATGCAAAATGAAGAAAGTTCAGACATAAAAGGATCAAAAAATACGAAACGAGGAACCTACTTACGGAGCATGTAAGGAAATTATTGCACAAATTTTGATACAAATATCTTCACATAAAAAATGATATATAATATAGGAAAAATTGTAGCAGTGATCCTAAATCTATCATTTTTTTGCAGACTTTACCTTAACCTTCACTTTGTGTCACCCACGGTCTCAAACCTTTCAAAAATTAGCACATAGAGTCCAAATGGATGATTTTTGTTAGTTTGACCGTTAGCTGACTAGAAAATTCAAAATTCACAAAATTTAGTAAGGGCAAAATGGGAACATCAGAATCCTAATATTTTTCCAAATATTATTAACAATTAAATTAAAAAAAAAAAATGCCCCCACCCCATCTTCACCTTCATCATCCCCACCAACACATCGCCGACCACCACCGCCACCGGTGACTGATAATCAACTTCCTCTTCATCAGTTCTGAAATCCTAAATCGCTAAAAGATTTGATCTTTTTTGTCGTAGATTACACACAATCACACCATCATCGTGTGTTCATATTTGTAACTTAATGACATTCTAGGCATTTGGGAAGAACTTAGGTCCAACTACGCAACCAAATCCTCAAAACCCTCTCAGCAATTTCACTTCCTCCCTGCTCCCATGCCTACTTTTCCAAGACTTCCCAGGTAAGATATATGTATGATTTAAATATTTCTTGATTGAGAAATGTATATTTCTTGGTGCGGTATTTCCAAGATTTGTATATACGCATATGCTTGTTGTGTGTACATGTGGTTTTCTAGCATTGAAATTTTAGAAACCCACGTGCACTCTTAGATGATTTCGCCTCCAATTTGGCTCATCCTCGTTGAAATCCGTTCCTCATCTTTTCAAGCTATTTGAAGTTTGAGATCTAAAAATTGGTGGAACGAGATGGATTCATTGCAGGTTCGATTTGGTGGGACAAAATGGGGAAAATGAAGAATAGTTTGGTAAGAAAGTTGTCGCAGAGGTGGTTCAGTGGCCGTGGTTCGATTCAGTGGTGGGCTGGAGGTGGAGGTGGAGTGGAAATATAAAAGAAGAAGATGATAAAGATCGATAGTTTGGTTTGTGGTGGTGGTGGTGGTGGTGGTCAATGATGACAAGTGGTGGTCGGCGATAGGGTGGGGATGATGAAGGTGAAGATGGGGTGAGGGGACATTTTTTTTTTTAATTTAATTGTTAATAATATTTGGGAAAATATTAAGATTCTAAAGTTCCCATTTTGCCCTTACTAAATTTCGTAAATCTTGACTTTTCTAGTCAACTAAAGGTGAAACTAACAAAAATCGTTCATTTGGAGCACATGTGCTAATTTTTGAAAGGTTGGGGACTGTGGGTGGCACAAAGTGAAGGCTACGATAAAGTCTGCAAAAAAGTAATAGGTTTGGGACCGCTGCTACAATTTTCCTTATAATATATTTGAATATGGAGTTCAACTCAGCTACGGATTGCAGTTCGGAGTTGTGGATCCAAAATTATGTACCTTTAAAGTTTAGGGACCAAAATTGTCAATTTCAGATTAATAGGAACACAACCGCAATTCTAGAAAAGTTGGGGACTGTGGTTAAAATTAGGACTTTTTATACGGAGTAGTTCCCTATTGGCTACAACTTAAGCTCCTGCTTGACGTTCATTATTTCAAAGTTCTTTAATTCTCATACTTATTTTTAATCATACATTTATATAATAAAATATTTTACATGTAAATTCAAAATACTTTTTAAATACACATTAATAAAAAAATCACTATTCAAAACTCCATTTTTATCAAAATAATGATGATAAAAAAAGGGCTAAGCATGCTACGACCCCATGTGTTCTAGGCTGAACGAGACACCACTTTTCATTTTCAAATCTGATTGCATTTTGGATATTTCAATGACGCGACTTTTAAAGCAACTTAAGTAAGAGCTATATTAAGAGAAACCCAATCAAATAAATGGGGGGATTCCATACATGACATTAGAAAATCATAGAAGAGGGATTCATATACTTATTTTACATAAAATTCTTGGGAGAAAAACTATAAGAAACTCATCGGAACTTGGATGATTTTTTTAAAGAGGAAGAAGAGGTCATCTATTTATCGTTGAAGAGGTTCAAGATTAATGATTTTACCCATCTTTTCTTATACATTATTCAGGTAATGTATTCAATTTTTATGTTGTATTTTTATAATTAAAATATGATAGGTTAAACACTTCATGACTAGGATTGCGATAAGGAATATCATTTCAACGTAGAACATGAATAGGTTTATAAACGTGAAATTGAGGATTGAGTAGATTCACAATGATGAATTTGAGTTCATAGTACCTTTGTGTTTTCATTAATTTCAAGACTTTATTTGCTTATTCTAAATAGATAATTAGATATAATTAAGAATGAGTTCAAACAATTAATAAGTAGATATCAATCATCGTGGGTTCGTCACTCTACTCATCATTATATTTACTTGTTTACATTCTATTTACTTGCGAGATTAAATTGACAACAAGGTCTAATCCACCACGCTCACGACTAAGACATAAGTTGATGCATATATTTAGTACTTTTCAATTCCACAATTCAAATAAGTGAAAAATAAATCGAAGAATATTCCTCAAAATAAGTTGGAAATAATCCAATTAAAAAAATAAAAATAAAATAAAACTAGGGTTAGTGGAGTATTTGTGCATTTCTATAAGAAGATTGATGAGCTGGGTTCACGTATGAAGGATGAATAATACCACAAAAACTTTTAACGGTATTTTGTTTAGACATCATTTGAGAATTTTCAAATATTTAGAAATGTAATGATTTTTCTCTATTTTTATTTTGGTTATTTTTGCTATAAAAAAGAATAAATTATTTATGTTAAACCTAATATTTTCTATTGTTGATTTACTGGAGAGGACTAAAAGAATTCAAGCTTTTTCTTTTTTGGCACGCGCTGTGTGCGTGTCCCAAAAACGATTATTAGATCATGGGGCTTGTGTTTATATGGTTTCCGGGATTTCTTAAGCTAATATTGGGAAGGAGAGGATTAGATGCGCCATCTTGACAAGAATAAAACAGTGCGGTAGTGGCATCTGCTTCATGATCTTGTCATGATCCTGTTGGTCGCTACTACGCGTCGGTAATTGCATCCTGATTTTAACAATCGACATAAAAAAAGGGCACAGTTTTCTTTCACCTCATCAATCATTCTCCATTAATAAATCGTCTTCTAGGTTGGTGAGAGGTGATTGATCACGATTGTTATGATCACAATAGGTTTAATCATCTTTTCATTCTGAGATGACAAATCTATTAGCATCAAAATATAACCAAAAAAAAATGAAAGATTTAATCTGTATATCTAATTTTTAATAATAATGATATAATATCAAGTTTATGGCGGATAATTGTCACTAATCATTACTGAAACGGATGCTTTAAAACATTAAATATACAATTATTTCACTCCAAAATATATAAAGAAATAAGAGTAAGGCTAGCGATATCAAAAAGGCTCGAGCAGCTCGGACTCGGCCCGAAAAAAAGCTCGAGTCGGGCTGGCTCGTGGCTCGGTGGAGTCAAGCCAAGCCTCGGGCCGAGCCCCATTTTGAGGTGTGGGCTCGAGCTGGGCCGACCCGTCGCTATTTTTTTTAAAGTTTAGATGTAATTTCTTATATATTAATATTTAGTTATTATTTATAATACGTATAAATTGCACAAATTTTAAAAACATTATTAAAAAAAAAAAAAGGCTCACTCGAGCCCATAAAAGCTCAGACCTATTTTGCTCGAGTCGAGCTTGAGTTCTGAGTTTTGGCTCGTGGTTCGACTCAACTTGACTCGTTGATAGGCTAAATAAGACCATGTTTGATTGGGCTATAATTTTCATGGAAAATAAAAATTAAATTCCATTTTCACATTTTTGTATGTTTGATTGACTAAATTTTTAATCTAATTGATTTTCCACATTTTCTTGATTTTTGAGGAAAAGTTTTTTCTATGGCTATGGTAGGAAAAACTTTTCTAAGGAATTTTTTTTTTTCAAAATTTTTTTATGAATAGAAACAAATTATACTCCCAATTGTAACAAATTTTATCCATTTAGTGGACAATTTTCATGGAAAACAAAGTTAAACGAATACTAAAAGATTCAAAATTTCAATATTTTCAGTGAAAAATTATACCAATCAAACACAATTAATTGACAATTCTCACTAAAACAAGTTCTAGATAATTCAATTCCCTAAAATTCATTTTCTTTCCACCAAATTCCATTCTTCCAATCAAACGGACCACCCTAAATATATTTTGATAATTTTTATGTCAAGTTTCTATCACATTCAATGCTTAATAAAAACATAGGAATGCTAGATTCAATAAATTTAATTTCAATATACAAACTATCGGTGATATTTAAAGATAAGATAATTGTATAAACAACGACAAAAATATCCGATAACTCCGATACCAATTTGTTGTGATAATAGGTGAGAACATAATGACACAATATGAAGTAATTAATCACAAACTCAAGAATAAAATAATTGGTAAAGAAATGGAGTTTCCACTAAAATATTAAGAAAGAATACAATGATTTTGTGTTTTTAATTTGTCTAATTTGTAATGAGGTTAAACAACCTAACTAAATTGTCATGAAAAAACAAATATATAGAGAGAGCAATCCAAGCCCTAGGATGGAACGGGATGCCCATATCTTATCATCTTCAAGTCTAATACAAATTCTCAACTCCCAATTAGACTTCCAAATACGTGATTAAGAATCACCAAATAAGGCTGAATCAATCTCCATAATAGAATCACCACGAAATACTTCCACATAATGATCTTTGTTAGAATCATCACCCTCAACCACGAATGAAGCAGAATTAACTAAATCAGCACATTTGTATCTATGTGGAGGCGTATTCTCAAAAATGTCATTGTTTCTAGAATTTGTATAATGGCACCGCTCATAATGGTAGTAAAGCGAAATTATCCATAACTTTCAAACTTGACTTAAACGTATTCATCAAAGTACACCCCAAACAAAACTCTGATGGCACTAAACCAAACTTACAATCCTCCTGAGTCCTTAAATCATGTAGATCCATCTATAAAACCTTGGAAGATATATATTTGAGACTTTTTTCGTGCCTACAATACAATATAAACACATCTACAAACCTTCAAGACTCTACTTTCACCAATGAATTTGTATCGTTTCAAGTCGAGATTACTTAAGGAGATAATATTTTTCTTCAAATCGGGAACATGCTGCACTGTATCAAGTGTTTTGACACTACCATCAATCAACTTAATTCTGACCTTTCCTATGCCGCTATCCAACAATATGTATTATTATTATCGATCAGAACAACACATTTGAAAACTTCCTCATATGTTGTAAATGAATCCCGATTGGGACACATGAAAATTGCAAGCCATATAAAAAATCCATTACTCCTCAGGTTTGGAATCATCGTAAAAAATAATAATAAAACTCTCCACCGTTGTGAAACATTTCTCCAATACTAGCTTCACCTGAAGTATCTAATTGTTTTCACTTTTGATTAGTTACGGCCAATTTTTCTTTATTCTACAACTTATAGAAATCCTTAACCAAGGGCTCCTTCCTTTTGCAATAATTACAACTTTTATTTGAGAAGTTAGATCTTAATTTGCCTCTTACACAACCACCATCAACAATAAGGCCATCTCCATGAGCTTCAGTTTGAATAAAATGTTTCATATTCTATTTTGAATATAAAACATCATAAACATTTTCGATGGCTAGAATATTATGACTATATATGATCATATCTCTAAAGGACATATATGAAACAGGCAACGAACACAGTAAGATAAACCCCAATTTGTTTTCATCATATTTAACCTCTAAAGTTTCAAGATCAATGACGATTTCCTTAAACACAGTTATGTGATCTTTAAGATATGTACATTATTTCATATGATAAGAATAAATGCACTAATTCAAATGCAATTTGCTAGTAAGATTCTTAGTCATGCACAATTGCTTCAATCTTAACCATAACGCAATGACAAACTTCTCCTTCAAAACGTCCCAAAGAATGTTATTCGAAAGATGAAAATGAATTTGTGATAAGGCCTTCCAATCCATATGTTGTTTCTTCTCATGATTCCAAGATGTAGGAATCTTGTCAAATCCCACGACACACGTTCAAATCCATCTGAGCATGTATAGCTCGTATCTTTACCCACTACAACGAAAATCTTGAGCTATGATCCAAAACTGGAATATCATACTTTATGGTTGCTATCCCAAAATAAAATAAAAAATCTCCCTATGAATTATGACTTATCTCTAATACTAGTTTATTATAAACAACGACAAAATACCAGAGAACCCCATACCAATTTGTTATAACAATAGGCGAGAAAATAATATGACACAATATGAAAAAATGACCACAAACTCAAGAATAAAATAATTGGCATATGAATAGAATTTTCACTAAAATATGGAGAAAAAATATAATGATTTTGTGTTTTTAATTTATCTAACTTGTAATGAGGTTAAACAACCTAACTAAATTGTAGAGAAGATCCAAATATATATAGAAAATAATCCAAGACCTAGAAGAATGCCCATATCTTATCTTCTTCAAGTCCAACACAAATTCATATCTTTCAATTGGACTTCCGATAGAACTTTAACTAGAATTTGCTAAATAGACTTCGAATAGGATTCCAAAGTAGCATTCCAAAAGAATTTCTTCTTAAGTCGAATTTAATTAGAATTTTCAATTATCTTCAAAATAAAATTTGGGTCACACTCTAGTTCTAACAAATAGTTTTAAAAAATGATATTATAATATAAATAACGCAAAATTTTTAATTGGATTATTGAAATACATAGACAATAATAAATTGAGGGAAAAAATATTGTGATATGTTCGCTATTATATTAAAAAGTATAATCATTGTTTTAACTAAACGTAAAGGGCGTAAAAGTTTTAAAATAACCCGTGAAGTACAAATTTAATTTATAAATCACGATTAAACTAAACGACGTCATTTTTAAAGTGTCATACAACGACAATTGTAAAAAGTTTACTTTGTGCCACAATTTAGAATTATCAATTTTAAAGGTGTTAGTAGAGGTGGAAATTGGCTTGACCCCAAGCCCATAAGCTCAGCTCGTCAAAGTGACGAGCATAGTGTATGCTCAGCTTGTCCCTCAAGCTTAGCCTTTGAGCTTGTCGCTCGTGAGCCGAGACAAGCTAGGCCCATGAGTTCAACCTTTTTTTTTTGTGTTTTTTAACCACTCTCTTTTTATCGAAAGTTAAAATTATATATGAATAACTTGTTACGTGTACAAATTATTTATTTATTTTTAAAATCAAGCATCCAAAAACGAAGAATCCATTTTGACATTTCCTCAAGTTCTTCCAGGTATTGTCAATGAAGCGTCTGACAAACACATGAACCAAATGCACTTTATGTTTTATAACTCACTTTGTTGACGTTACTTCAAATTTGAGGGAATGGATTCTTCGTTTTCGAATGCTTACTTTTATTGATGAAACAATCCTTTTTTTTTTTTTTTGTTGTTAAATTGAATGTAGAGAATATGTTGTTAGCATTATGAGGAATCTCAATTATAATAAAAGCAATTATTTTTTACGCATACTCCAACGTGAGTCCATGTAGTATACAATTGCAACTCGATAACCTTTTTTTATTAATGTCTTTCCATAAATATGAAGTAAACAATATAACACAACCATAGTTACGTATATCATGAATCAATTGATTCTTGGTTTTAATGAAATAATCTATGGCATCAAAATGAAGAGTAAAATTTCTACCTACCCCAACGTACTTTGATTGAAGATATTATTTCACAAATGTTGTGAAATGGTTGTTGTCTCGTGAAGGGGCTCTAGCTAGACTGTGCTGGCGGAGGTGGTTGTGGTGGAGAGGAGCATTATTGGAGAGAACTAGGCAGTGGGAACGGGGAAATGAAAAACTGAGAGTGTGTCTGACTAATCTTGCTGGACACGCAATTATTGTAAGCTCTTTGAGCAATGAAGAAAAACTAAGAATAACCCGTCTCGAGTCGGGTCGGGTCGGTTTATGTGTTAACTAACAAGTCGGGTCGGTTTAGAAAATTGCCCAAAATCGAGAAATTCGGGTTGGGTCGGGTCGGGTTTCGGGAAAATAGGCCCGACCCGACCCGTTGCCCACTGCTACTTGTATTAATTCTCTGTTTGGGCTCTATTTTTTTAAAACTCATTTTTTAACTATACATTTTCCCATAAAATAATTATAAATGAATTATTATTTTTATTTTTTAATCACATATTTTTCAAAAAATCACCATTTCATTATACATTTGTAACAAAAATGAGAATCAAACATGACTAAATTTTTTTTTCTATTTTTCTCATTAGGCACAATTTTTAAAGCAATTCATGATTGCATTTTCAAGCAGGATGAGTTGTATTTTCTTTTTCTTTTTTTCTTTTTATTTTTTTTTCATATTTTTATAATTTCTCTTTTACACGTATTTTATTATTTTATTTATTTAACTAAAAGTAGGATAATTTAGTCTTTTTAATCAAAGTTTTTATATTTTTAACGGTCAATTAGATGGAAAATGTCTAAAAAGACTAATTAAGCGAAAAGTTAAAAATGTTCTCATCAAAATTTGAAGGTTAAGGATCATTTGTACAGTAATCTTAGGAACGCCAATTCCCCTTTAGGTTAGGAACTACAGATTGAATATAATATTTTGTTCAATAAATGAACCACATTAGTTTTTCATACTTAAATTGGACAAATTGAACTCACTTGAGATAGAGACATGTTTAGGACCTAGAGTTTGCAAAAATTCGTATTCATCTAAATCAATTATTTTATATTGAACCGACTACATACATCAAAATTTCACTTCTCGACTCAAACTTCATTTAATGGTAAAAAAATTTGATAACTTTAAAATGACGACACATCATTTCACTTCTCATAAGTGCAAATTTTTCATGTTAATATAACTTTGTTGTTGACAATTTTGAGTCACGAGCTAAACAATGGTACATATTTGGTTTGAATATTGTGGTAGATCTTAAGTGAAGGAGGAGGAGGAGGTTCCTAAGCAGTTGCAAGGACTAACCTTTTACCATATTATATTTTCTATACAAAGAATTAGTAATAATCTCAACTTTGAGCCCATTTTAGGTTTAAATTCTAGTTATATTAGAGCATTGTTGACTATTTCATTTAGTTCTTGGTTGGTTAAACTAAAAAATCTTACTAAAATTTAAATCAAATTCAACAACTAATTTCCATAATATATTTTACGGAATCTACAACTTTTCTACCATATACGTTCTTCAAATTTATTAAAATCTACTAAAAATTTGATTTTATCTAAACAAAACATGGGCTAAAATTATTTCTCCAGTAGGTGCTCTTGTTTCCGTTTATTTTCTCAAAATATTCATAAAAATTCAATCTTTTTCTCCACTAACAATTTAAACATTCAATTAATTTTTGATAATATTGGATTTAATTTTTGATCAAATAACTAATCCTTGCAATTATAGTTTTGAGTTTGGCAATATTTGAATTCACGAGTAAAGAGATAATACTAATAATCAAAATATTATAAATTCAATACTCAATTGAAATTAAAGGGACATAATCATGTGTGTTTGAAAACATTGGAAGTGGTCCTTTTCGTTATCCTCAAATTCATTTAATCTTTTCGTTAAGATTGGAAGAGCAATAATGCCTCAAATAATGACATATTATACTTAATGTCTGGTGCTTATGAGGAAAACACGTTCTTTCAAAACACTTATTTCACACACTTTGCTAAGTAGACGCAACATTAAACTTAGCTAAGAAGTTGTTTGACAAAGCTTTTAATAAGTATTTTTGCATATTCTAATAAAAGTTGATGAAATCGTGATTGAAAAGTTAGTAAAAATTGTGATTTATATAAAAATATGATTAAAATTAATTATTGATTTTGATCTCGACTCTTTTAAGTTTTTCTAAACAAACACTGAATAAAAGAGCTGCGAAAAAGAAAAAAAAATGGTTGCATAATTTCAATATTTCACGTACGAGGTAATTGGATGATGATATAGTGGTTCAGAATCTTCAGATTATACTTTAAACGTATTCTTCTACTTCTTTTCTCTTTTTGGTTATTTTCTTTTGACTTCCAATTCTATGGTCGGGCCACGATATATTGGTAAGGAAGCGTTATGTTTTAGAATGAAGCATGTTCCCTTATCAACTTTAACTATTAGATTAATAACGTATTCATACCTTAGTCGTCTTTGTATATATTTCTTGTTTGGTGTAGCAAGAAATCAGATTTTTTAGTCCCTATTTGATGTAGATTAAAATTTTATTTTTAGTAGATTTTGATAAACATTGGTGAAATATATGGTTGAAAAGTTGTGGATCACATGAAATGTGCAGTTAAAATTAATTGTTATCTTCAACTTAAAATTAATAAGTCAATATACTCGTTTCTTCCTTTTTATGTATTGCATAGTCACTTCTTTTAGACAACAATAAGTTTCATCTTCGAGAGGAAAACAATATAAATCACCGGCTTAAGGTCTCGAAATATTATCATAGTGTGTTAAATTGTTTAACCTTGAAACATACCACAATAGCCGTGGGGAACATCGACATTGAATCTCTTCAATTAGGGGTCCCTTTGAGATGACCTTAATACATGCTAATAGGCTGGATCACAACACTAATAGGAAACATAATCACATGGAAATATATTTTCCAAGCATTGGTTAAATCATAAATTAAATTTTAATTTTCAAATGTCTTTTTGTATACTTACCATATATGACAACTTAAAATCCCGAAACAATTATTAGTCGTTAATCACGACGATGACATGTAATTTATTAAGTCGATTAGTAAGATTTGAGAGCTTAATCTCATCTAGAAATTGTTGATAATTTGGCTTAACTACTACTTTATGAAGGCAACATTATAACATAAGAATTAAGACCCCTTTTTATCCAAACTTTTATCTAAAGCTTGATAATGTCATTTGAAATGATCCCTTTTGTCCCCCCAATCTTGAATTATTACATCTATGCCTTTTGCTTTGTGGTGGAAATAATGGAGCCCTTTTAAGTTTTTGGGAGAGAGCTTATGGATCGTAAATGAATCATTTGTGATTCTAATTGTGGTGTGGGGCTCGTTTAGTTGCGTCTAATCAATTTAGTGCGATGTTAAAGTGTCAATCTATTGCTCATTAGGTAATGTACGAGACTTTGGCATAAAGGTTTTGTATTAGTAGAGAAATTTCACTAAAAGTATTAGAGGCACTTCAATGTCTAATCCGTTTCAAATCAATTGAATTAAGACACCTCTCAACTGCCCTCTTTTCACCCCCCCCCCCCCTCCCCCCTCCCCCCCCAAAAAAAAAAAAAGTCGTTCAAAAGTTTCTATTAGCTTCGGAAAAGCATAATTGGGCCAAAAAAATTTATTGGACCAGAGTTACTGTTAATGGACCATCAGTTTGTTTACAACCAGCCCACATTACATCTATGAACTTTAGCCTAGGTGGCCCGTCGACATATGATCTCAAGATAGTCAATGCAAATACTACATAAGTGAATTAATCACACAACTAGACAGTATTTAGAGTGTATTTAATTTTTTATATCATCTAATTTTTTACATTGGAATTTTAGAAATCATTCATTTTATAAGTTATAATGATTGTAATTACATTCCATGTTAATTTACATTTAAATCTTGTTATAATATATAATTTCTTTGAAATTGTATATCACGCCGTGTTACTGCTATTGTAGTGCGAATGATTTTTTTGACAATGTAACTTACTAACTCTCACACCCCATCCCCACAATCGATGTCGTCATCGACATCACCACCTTTCCAAACCCTCCAGTGTCGTACTTGTGTTTCGTGGGGCCTTAAATGAATTTCAAATTTTTGGGCTCCTAAATCATAACAAGCAATCCATTTTTTCATTTATAAGAGTTTTACAGAACTAAATTTGTTAATTTAAAATCAACAATAGAGTAGCAAATAAAAATAAAATATTTATATGACAATCAAGTAAGAATACAAAAATGATCTCAATGACCACTTAAATACAACTCATCTTACGATTTTTAACGTAAAAATATCAATCAATTTTGTATAATTGAATTGTTCAAGCATTTCTTTTTCAATGGATAACATGGTAAACCTATTTAATCTTTGCTGTGATGGTTGATCGAAAGTAAGTCTTGATCAATTTCAACTTGGAGAAATGATGAGAATCACGTAGCAACAGTAGCTACGCAACCTAGCAACGATATTAAAATCCGATCAAAGAAAGCCCACACAAGTAAGTTTATGGATTTTGACCCAAAATGGTGAATTAAACAACTAACACAATCGCCGACGATATGTTGACCTTTTAATTACCCAAAAATGGATCGAAAGTAAGTCTTGATTAATTTCAATTTGGAGAAACTTCTTTCTCCTGATACAATTGTAACTGATATAATGAGCAAAATCTTGTAAGCAATGCATGCATTTGGAAAATAACTATTTATTTTCTCCAAGCAATTTAGCACAGCAATTGCTCTTTTTGTTTCTCTAGGTAAACAACACTTCAAAAACTGTCAACTTCGTACATAAGTCATCACCAATAATATTCGAATGTCCATTATGTTTCAAATATTGTTCAAGATTCTTACACGATTTCAACAAACTGTCAATATGCATACTCTTTAATCTCTCTAAATTAAACAAAACCCCAAATGTCTATTCATAATGTTTAAATTGTTTCAAGCGAGTTTGAAGTGAAGATCGAATTTGATCAATTATAAAGAGAAAATAATCAACTCTAAAAGACATCCACAACCCCTTTTAGATGTTTGGAACGGGGCATCACAAGTCTAAAATGAATTCCAAAAATGTAATAGACCAAGTCTTTGAGGTAGACTACCAAAGCAAAATCAGACGTATGGAACACATTAAAAAAAGCTTATAATTGGATAAAGCTCATCAAAACTAATAATAATAATGACCTTTAACTTGTAAATGGCAGCACTACAAGGCTTTGAAATATTTTTCTTTTTGTGAAATTATAAAGTTCAAGAGTTCGTATTAAAAGCTTTAAACTGAGTTTTGATCAGCTTGAAATAGTTATCGAAGTCTTCTTATGTCTAAAACTTATTTTAGGATTCATCCTCGGAATTTTAAAGTTTTAAAATAATAAAATAAATTTTAGGGACCTAATTGGAAATTTATTAAAACAGAAATTTGAAAAGTTTAAGGACGGAATATAAACTTTTCGAAATTAGGGACTGACTATGGGAAAACAGGAACTCCAGGGGCTATTTCATTAACAATCGAAGCTTTGGAACTGAAATAAATCACTTTTAAAAGTAAAAATAAACAAAAACATATCATCACTCTCTCTTTCTCTTTCCCATTCTCGTAATATACAAAGGCGAGAGAGAGAATAGCGACGGGAAGGGGCCTTTGCCCCTTCCTCCTATTCGACCGCCGGCAAAGCGGCGTCCGTCGCGTGGTGGCGCCGGTGCGTGAGTGGATGACTGTGAGGGGTTTCAGTGTACTGACCGAAAATAACCGAGGCTTGGAGGTTCGTTTTTCGGTGGTAATCCGACTGGGAAAAGGGTCAGAGAAGGAGGTAAGTTTGTGGGTTTTTGGCTTTTCTTGGTTTTGTGTTTGTTTGATGTGGTTTTTAGGTTGGAATGATGGCTGTCGATTGGGCGGTGCGTGTCGTCTGTGTGCGGTGGTTCAAAAATTGGGTTGAGGCTTAAGGTTTGTGTGGTTGCTTACAGCTTGTGTGTGTTTGTAGTTTGTGGTGTGATTCAGAATTGGGTGGCTGGAGCTTGGTGTTTGGCTGCAGCTTGGGTGTGATTGCCATGGATGATGGTGGTTCATTTCGATTGGGTTGAGGTTTAGGTTTGTGTGAAATCATCATGACGTTGGTGCTAAAAATAGAGATTCTAGCATCAACGTGATTTCCCTATTGTAACACTAAATTGAGAGAATTTGAGGGAGTGAAAGGTTTCCTTACCAATGATGGCTTGGCTGCGTGAATAGTGAGAAGGAGAGAAGATGGGTTATATGATCATAAAATCTTGAGGGCACAGAAACCTAGGAATTAAATAGGCCAAGAATTTGGGCTTCAAGTATTTTCCAATTGGGACTAAAATAATCAAGACTTGGACTAACAAAATTTTGGGCTCTAAAAAAAATATATATAGTACTCAAAATTATTAAAATTTTGGATTTAAAAATGATAAGGAATTTGATACTTTAAAATATTCGGAATTGGACCCGATTTGAAATATATTTAAATTTGCTTTAAAATGGCTATACGAGCACGCTTTCATTCTAACGTTTGGAGTTAAAACTTAGCGACACGTTTTTCAAGAAAAATAATTTTATATTATTTAAAATTCTCGGCCACTACAACTTTACCCCCTGAAAATAATTTCGTCCTCGAAATTTAAACTTACTTGATCTAAAATATCTGGATACTTAGCCAGAATCTCATCCTCCTTTTCCCAGGTAGTTTCATCATTACCCTATTTACCCCACTAGACTTTGACTAAAGGGATGTCCTTGTCTCTTAAGACATGGACTTTTCTATCAACAACACACATAGGTGTCTGCTCATAAGACAAATTCATCTGAATCGGAATAGTCTAAAAATTTACCACATGACTTAGGTCGTGGATATATTTTCTCAATAAAGAAACGTGAAAAACATTGTGTACGACCGAGAGCTCGGGTGGCAACGCCAAACGATAAGCCACGTTACCTACTTTCTCTAATATCTCGAATGGTGCGATAAAATGAGGCCTTAACTTCCCTCTCTTGTCGAAACAGATAGTACCCTTCATAGGAACTACTTTCAAGAAAACTTTCTCTCCAATCTCAAATTTCAAGTCTTTTCTCCTTTAACCGACATAGCTTTTTTATCTGTCTTGAGCGGCTTTGATCCGTAGTCTGATCTTCTCAATAGCCTCAACTGTCTTCCCAATCAATTCTGGACCCAAAATTGTTCTCTCGCCTACTTCATCCCAATAGACTGGTGATCGACAACATCGTCCAGAAAGTGCCTCATATGGTGCCACACCAATAGTAGCCTGAAAACTGTTATTGTGGGCAAACTCCACTAATGGAAGATGAGTCTCCTAATTACCACACAAGTCTAGTACACAAGATCGAAGCATATCTTCCAGTGTCTGAATAGTGCGTTCAGACTGTCCATCTGTCTGGGGATGGTATGTAGTACTAAAATTTAATTTAGTACCCATTGCAACATGTAAACTCTTCCAAAATCTCGAAGTAAATCTCGGATCTCTATCTGAGACAATATAAGTTAGTACTCCATGAAGTCGAACAACCTCTCTAACATATAACTAGGCTAACTGGTCCACATTGAGAGTAATTCTGATTGGTAGGAAATGAGCTGAATTCGTAAGTCGGTCTACAATAACCCAAATAGCGTCATGTCTTCTTACCGATTTTGGTAACCCTATCACAAAATCCATGGAAATTTTCTCCCATTTCCATTCTAGTATATCCAAGGGATTTAACAATCCTACTAGTCTCTGATGTTCAGCCTTGACTTGCTGACATGTCATGCATAGAGACAAACTTTGCAATGTAACCCTTCATGTTTCTCCACCAAAAAGTATTGTGCAAATCACGATACATCTTTGTCCCTCCAGGGTGGCATGCATATGGTACTGAATGAGCTTCTGTCAAAATCTCATTCTTGATAAGTTTGTCCTTCGGTATATAGAGACACCCTCAGAATATAAGTGTTTTATCAAAGGCAATTTCGAAACCTATTCTCTTGCCAGTCCCAACTTCGGATCTGATCTTTTCTAAGAATTTAGCTCTGGCTTGAGCTGTCACAATCCGACCTCTCAAATCTGGTTTAACGGTCAGGTTTTCCAATCTATTATATCTTTATACTGATGAGGCTCGTACTTCAATTCTTAAATTCTGAAAATCTCGAATCAACTGATCTTGCGTTGTTCCCAAAGCTGATAACTGTCCAGCGTTCTTTCTGCTCAAAGCATTTGCAACCTTATTTGCTTTACCCGAGTGGTAAAGAATAGTGCAGTCATAATCCTTTACCAGCTCTAGCCATCGACGTTGTCTCATATTCCGTTCCTTCTGAGTGAAGAAATATTTGAGACTTTTGTGATCGGTGTAAATCTAACACTTACTCCCATACAGATAGTGTTGCCAAATCTTAACAGCGTGCACAACAGCTGCGAGCTCTAAATCATGTGTCGGGTATTTCTTTTCATGTGGCTTCAACTGTCTTGAAGCATATGCTATCACCTTGCCATTCTGCATCAATAAACAACCTAAACCATGTTTGGATGCATCGCTGTAAATAACGAAACCATTAGACCCATCTGGTATAGTCAGCACAGGTGTTGAGACAAGTCTTTTCTTAAGTTTCTAAAAGCTTTGTTCACACTGTTCTGTCCACTGAAACTTAACTCCCTTCCTGGTCAATTGAGTTATAGCACCTGTTATTTTAGAGAAACCATCTATGAATCACCGATAATATCCAGCTAATCCAAGAAAACTTTTCACATCTCCAACATTTGCAGGTGTTAGCCAATTCGTTACAGTTTCAACTTTAGAAGAATCAACCTCGATGCCTGTAGTTGTAACAATGTGACCCAAGAAACCTACTCTATCAAGCCAAAATTCACATTTCTTGAATTTGGCGTACAACTTTTCTGCTCTTAGCTTTTCCAACACAATCCTCAAATGTTCTTCATGTTGTGCAGAATCTCTGGAGTAGATCAGTATGTCATCGATAAAAATAATAACGAATTTATCAAGATACTGATGGAAGACTATGTTCATCAAGTCTATAAATATTGCAGGTGCGTTCGTGAGACCGAAAGACATCACTATGAACTCATAATGTCCATATTGTGTCCTGAACGTTGTCTTTGGCATGTCAGCTAGCGAAACCTTTAGCTGATGGTAACCAGATCTCAAGGCAATCTTGGAGAAAATTGCTGTACCTTTCGACTGATAGAATAAGTCTTCGATCCTGGGAAGAGGATACTTATTCTTTATCGTCAACTTGTTAAGTTCTCGATAGTCGATGCACATCCTCATGCTTTTATCTTTCTTCTTTACAAACAGAACAGGTTCCGCATGGAGATACACTTGGCCTAATGAAACCCTTCTCTAGCAATTCCTCTAACTGTACCTTCAGTTCGTGCAACTCCTTCGGTGCCATACAATACGGAGCTTTAGAAACAGTGGCAGCTCCTGGTACCAAATCAATAAAAAATTCAACTCGTCTATCTGGCGGAGTATCGGGTAGATCATCTAGAAAGAAATCACCGTACTCACATACTACTGGCACTGAATCCAAAGTAATCTCCTCTGTGTGTTTATCTTGAAAACTAACCAAATAGCCTTGACAATTGTCCTTGGATAATAACTTCTCTGCCTGTAAAGCTGAGATAAGGCGAGGAAGTACCTTAATCTTCGTCCCATAAAACCTGAATACTTCTTCACCATCTTTGCGAAAAATAACCTCTTTCTCGTGGCACATAATTGTGACACGGTTGGTGCTGAGCCAATCCATACCCAAAATAATATCGAAATCTTTCATTCGAATAATATTCAAGTCTGTCTCCAAAACTTGACCATTAGAATCTATTTGTATTGCTTTGACTATCTTATTAGTATCGATAGTTCCCCCTGATAGTAAACTAACCTCGAGGGTACTACCAGTCTCTTCTCCTATTAGGTTCAGTCTTTCTAAATATGTATCGGATATAAATGAATGTATGGCTCCCGAGTCTATTAGAACATATACGGGGATACCAGAAATAGATAGTATACCTGATATCATATTAACATACTCAAGATGGGAAGGAAATACAGTATGGAAAATAGTTAAGACATGCACAAAAATACCAGAGTAACTAGTATACCTGTAATCACGTCAGAATCCTCAGCTGCATCCATTGTAAATACTATTGTTTTCCCTTTTCTGTTTTGGTCCGGGTTCGTCTTCTCATTGGAACCCTGAGGGGACGGAGCACAACAGTCTAATGCAAAGTGACCTGACTGCCACACTTGTAGCAGACACCATTTCCAAAAAGACACTCTCCTTTATGCAACCTCTGACACTTAAGGCAGTGTGGAGTGAAATTGGCCATCTGTCTCCCTGTTGGTCATGGATTCTGCCTCTTAATAAATGCTTGATTCCCGTTCTGATTTTGATTACGATTCGGACCTTGACACTTTCTCTTTCCCTGATATCTCTGCTCATTATGATTACCTTTGTTCCCAACTTTCACACCGGTGTAGACTATTGCTTGAGCCTTCTTCACAACCTCCTTATAAGTTGGCAGCTCATGTGAATTGACAATCTGCCTGACATCCAAGCGTAGGCCACTCTCAAAACGTCGTGCCTTTTTGAATTTAGTCTCCACCGGATGTGGAGCATAACGTGATAGTTTCTCGAATTTTCTCTCATATTTAGCTATATCCAATTCACCCTGTACCAAAGGCAGAAACTCAGACTCCTTGTGATCTTTGAGGGCTTATAGGGAAAATTTATCCTTGATCTCAGCCTTAAATTCGTCCCAAGTCAGAGCTACTTGCTGCTCTTCATTCTTTGTTCGTGATGTAGATTCCCACCAAAAACCAACTCTCCCGACTAATATAAACTTTGCACGGCCTACCTTCTTATCTTCGGGGCAAGATATGTGCCTGAAGATCTTCTCAATGGCCTGGAGCCACTCTTCCACTGCCAGGGGACCATTTTTGCCATCGAACGTAGGTGTATGGTATCTTCTGAATTGTTCTATCACTGACACTGTAGAGTTAACTGGTTGTGGAGCTTGTCTCATTTCTTGCACCATCTGAAGTAATTCCCTAATGACGTCGGCTTGAGTTGGTGGTGCCATAACCTTCATAAAATTAAAGATAGTTCGTAACAGTTGACTAAGCGTACTAATAACGTAAACAATAAAAGGTAACTCGAAAGATGAAAATTGGGAACCAAACATCATTTCATTTATAACTCAACTTCTTTTAATAATGGAACATAAGTAGGAAGGCATGTATGCTGATTTTTTTTTTACAATAAAATGTCAAACCTACTCTAGCTTCTATTTCTCTATTCTCCTTCGGTTACACGTGATTCGGCGCCCGAGAACTCTCTTAGCGCTGGATCAGTGTCTTTTTTTGGGTCTTCTTCGGGTTCTTCCTCGGGATTGCCCTCGGGTACTAACCCATTTTCTTGCTCAGGTTCGGGCTCGAGCATTGACTCATGCTCTAGTCCCCCATCAGGTACAACCCCAAAGTGGTATTCAAAGTACATGGGCCGATATCTACAAATCTCACGCAGAAGGTGTCATACTCTATTTCCACATTAGGTGACATTAGAGCATCTATGTATATGCTATAAGCTACCTTCGCATAGTTGCTTCGAAAAGTCGAGAGTAAGTGATGGATCGATCAGCAATTACAAGTCACGTAGCCATGTTGTATGGCCCGATCACGTACAATATTTAGCTGCTCTACGTGTTGGGCAATTGTCCAATCGAGTCTAAGCCTGAAGCGGTCGTAATCTCTAATGGCTTATTCTGCGTCATTGGGTACATTTCTACGAATGAGTGTCATGTCCTAAGCCAATTATGCAAAGTCCAATTAGGCGGGTATTCATCTCTCTTAGTTAAAATTACGAGGACGTAAAAATTTAAAAACTCTTTCAAATTATGCACAAACTCATCTTTCTTTCTCATTCGGATACACTTTCTTGCTCTATCTTCTAAGTCTCACAAATCATTAAAACAGGTATCCGAAATAAAATAATGTTAAACTTCATAAACTTATTATCATTGTAGGCTCATTTTCTTTAAACATCATAGGCTCTTTTAAATCCGTAGGGTGTGGATAGTCTCGTCTCGTGCATTTAAGCACATAAGTTATGCATAACATCATCTTATCTCATAAGAGATAGTCTCGTCTCTTCTCATGCATTAAAGCACATAAGTTATGACAAACATAACAACATCATTTATCTCATAGAGATATTCTCATTTTATACATTAAAGCATGTAAATCACGTAAAGTCACATAATACATACAATTATAATTTAAACTAATTAATGGGGGCGAATCTACCTCAATTTATCTCGAGTTACGTACAAAGTGGAACGGGAAGTAACCTCAAGCTCTTAATCGTTCATACGTTTCGTCTAGTCAAAATAGGAAATAAATCTTGAATTAGAATTTCGGAGTTTTAAAGTTTTAAAATGATAAAATAAAGTTTAGGGACCTAATTGAAAATTTATTAAAACATGAATTTGAAAAGTTTAAGGACTGAATATAAACTTTTCGAATGGGAAAATAAGAACTCCAGAGGCTATTTCATTAACAACTGAAGCTTTGGAACTGAAATAAATCACTTTTAAAACTTGGGGGCTAAATGGGTAAATTTATAAAAATTAAAAATAAACAAAAACATATCATCACTCTTTCTCTCTCCCATTCTCGTAATATACAGAGGCGAGAGAGACAGAGAGAGAGTAGCGATGTGAAGGGGCTTTTTCCCCTTCCTCCGATTGACCGCTGGCGAAGCGGCGACAGCTCCACCGTCGCGTGGTGGTGTTGGTGCGTGAGTGGATGGCTGGGAGGGGTTTCGGTGTACTGACCGAAAATAACCGAGGCTTGGAGGTTTTTTTTCAATGGTAATCCGACTAGAAAAAGCGTCGGGGAAGGAGGTAAGTTCATGGGTTTTTGGCTTTTCTTGGTTTTTGTGGTTGTTTGATGTGGTTTTTAGGTTGGAATGATGGCTGTCGATTGGGCGGTGCATGTCGTTCGTGTGCGGTGGTTCGAAAATTGGGTTGAGGCTTAGGGTTTGTGTGGTTGCTTGCAGCTTGTGGTGTGATTCGGAATTGGGTTGCTGGAGCTTGGTGTTTGGCTGCAGCTTGGGTGTGATTGCCATGGATGATGGTGGTTCATTTCGATTGGGTTGAGGTTTAGGTTTGTGTGAAATCATCATGACGTTGGTGCTAAAAATAGAGATTCTAGCATCAACGTGATTTCCCTATTGTAACACTAAATTGAGAGAATTTGAGGGAGTGAAAGGTTTCCTTACCAATGATGGCTTGGCTGCGTGAATAGTGAGAAGGAGAGAAGATGGGTTATATGATCATAAAATCTTGAGGGCACAGAAACCTAGGAATTAAATAGGCCAAGAATTTGGGCTTCAAGTATTTTCCAATTGGGACTAAAATAATCAAGACTTGGACTAACAAAATTTTGGGCTCTAAAAAAAATATATATAGTACTCAAAATTATTAAAATTTTGGATTTAAAAATGATAAGGAATTTGATACTTTAAAATATTCGGAATTGGACTCGATTTGAAATAAATTTAAATTTGCTTTAAAATGGTTAGACGAACACGCTTTCATTCTAACGTTTGGAGTTAAAACTTAGCGACACATTTTTCAAGAAAAAATAATTTTATATTATTTAAAATTCTCGATCGCTACAATATGTGCTCCTTGTTATAAGTCATCTAACGATAAATGCTCATTGTTGTAAGTTACTCAAGGATAAAAGCTCTTTGTTTGTAAGTCACTTAAGGATCGTTACTCATTGTTTGTAAGTTACCATTTTTAGTGAATTTAGCCTTACTCGTGACGGATAGTTTGGTAACGGGGATGTAGAACACTTTGTGTATCGAACCCCATTAAATTGGCTTGTTATCTTTACTTATCGCACTTTACGTTACATGTCATTTATATTTTGTCATATTCATACTTGAATTAAGTTATCCTACTTGCATATTTACTTGTTATTCTACACCTTACATTTATATATTGTGTGTTGAATAATTTTTAAGATTAAGTGTCAAAAAAGTTTCAAAAACTAAGGCGCCCCCACTTGGTTAGTTATTCTTGGGTTATTAATATACTTTTATGATTGTCACGTAGTTGCATTAATTCCTTCTTGGTAGAATGCTTTTTATTAAGGCTTATTCAGATTCCCATAAAGACATAATTTGTTGATTTAATTAGGCAGGATTGGTTTGAATTTGAGAGAGATAAATCAATTAATTTAAAAGAATTTGACCGTGTACTCAATTGTCATAAAATTTAGTGATTGAGATTAAAGAGCTATCTATGGTGAACTTGTGAATTCTAACACTTAAACAATCATTAAAAAATTTACTTTTATTAGTTTAGTACATGTAAAATAAAAATCGTAAAAAGTAAAGATAATTACTTCTATTTGACTTAAATAGAATGAAAGTTAGGAATTGTTCTCAACGATTAGATATTAGTCCTCGTCGAAATGATAATTTGGACTCTTAAGTCTACTTTATTACTTGTTACAATATGTACATGGGTAACACATATGTTACTTGCTTATAACCATTCTACACTATTATTTTGCCACCAAAACCACCATGGCTAAAAGTCAGTCTACGCCCACTCCTTCACACGAAAGCGAACAAAAATCAAATGAAAATAAGAAAATATAGCAAAACTAATACTAAAATATCAACCAAGCACGTCGAATAAAAGCTTTCTTCAATTCATAGAGCCATTTGGCTTTTGATATTAATTCCCATTGTCCATCTTCATTCTTTAAACGTAACATTCTACAACAAAATCATGTTGGTCAGGTTTTGATAGAGACAGTGATTTATGAAGTCCAATTGATTCGCGAACCACTACCATAGATATTAAATTTGAAATTCTAGATCGAGTATTAGATCTTAAATTGTAGATCGAGTATTAGATCTTAAATTGTAGATCTACTATAGGCAATTGAAGGAACTATCTTGCGATGGAAAACAACAACAAATGTTGCACAGATCTTCTTGAACCCGATCTTTCGTGCCTCAAACTTTTGCGCGTGGGAGCGCAATCATCCTATTTCAACTCGTAAGAAGATTTGGAATGATAGATGGGGGTGGGGGTTGAGGTAAAGGTTGGGTGGAGGTTCATGGAATTAGGGTTTGAAATAGGGCTGAACAAAAGTTCGTGAACCAAACCGAACCGAACCGAGCGGTTCTTCATAAATTAAATACCCGCAATACAACAAAATGTACTTTTTACAGGAAGCAATGCATACCGTAAAAACCTCTTTACGGCATGCAGTCGCATGTTGTATAAAATCATGCCGTAAAAAGTGGTTTACCTTTTACGGCATGCAAAGTACGCCGTCTATTGAACGCCGTAAATTATTTTTACGGCGTTCAGTTGCAAGCCATAAAAAGTATCACTTTTTATGGCGGATACTTTTTATGGCGTGCTAAAATGCATGCCGTAAAAAGTGATGTACTTTTACGGCGTTCAACTGTACGTACGGCGTGCTAAAATGCATGTCATAAATGAGTTTTACGGCGTACAGCTATACGTTGTAAAAAGTATCTCATGCTTATGCATGCCGTAAATATCAATTTAATTTTTAAAAAAATATTTATTTATTTATTTGATTACCAGCAAACCAATAATTTAAAACAAAATTAATCCATAAATAACCAAGTTTTTCATGGTTTCCATAAATAAAAATAATTAATTCAAAACAAAATTAATCCATAAACAAAATTATTCTTTTCTAGGGAAGTTAATAAATTAAAATTTACAGACACTCAAAATTAATTAAAGTTCACGAGAAACAATATAATAGATGGACATTTCAATATAGACCAATTTCCAGCTACCCAGGACTCTATGAGGATCAAGCTGCCCACTGCAATAACTTGAAGGCACAACAGAAAGTTCATGCCTTCCTTTCCACTCCTCACCAGGCTTTAAAGTGATATGTTTTTCCACTGCAGCAGCCTCAACACATAGCATGTTCTTGTATTCATCATCTCCAAAATCAGCCATTGCCTTTGCCTTCTTATCCCAAGGATTCCATACAACTACAAGCTAAAAACAAAATCTCAATTCCAAATTATAGTAAATGCAGACTGATCATAAACTGACAATATAAATCACATACTCTAAAAATAAGAGAAATTAACAATAACTTAAAGCACAGTAGGAGAATTGATTCTTCTATTTTTTTGGTTATTGATTATAGATAGACATGGGTCATTAAATATTTGTAATATGATTTAAGTAGGAAAATGTTTATATTGTGTCCATTAACAAGTAACAACCAAATTACTAATGTGGCATTCACGAGATAGAGTCCATTGATCAAGTCTGATTTTAATGAAAACAGATATTAAAATATGAGGAGAAAGAAGCAAAAGAGAAACATAAATAACTAGAATTGAAATTTCTAATAATTACTCAAAAAAATTAGTCCAATTATACCTCAATTAGTAATACTTTGCAATTAGTGTACCACTAAAGAATGTAACTTGTTATTAAAAGCTTTCCTAAGAGCTAAAGTTAAAACCAAATACCTGAAAAGCATAGTTGTTAATTTATGATGTATAACCAGATGTTACTGAACGGTGCCAATGAATCTATTTTCTTGAACCACCATGATTACCACTTCAAGTCATGCAATGATCACTTACACCCAGCTAAAAGTTAAAAGCTCATCGAAATAGATCAATCAAAAGCATCAATTTCAAGTTACTGGAAGCAAAAGCAAGTTATGCCTAAATCAAGAATAAAGTAAAATCAAGTCAAATACTCTCATTAAGTTCACCAATCTCTAATGATCTATTCTCATCCCCTCAGCAAGTCACAGAGCAATATTGGAAGCAATTCATAGTGCTATTCATAGAGTAATTCACATAGCAATTCATAGAATTACAGAGGCATTGAGGCACGGAGCAATACTACAGACAGAGACTACAGACTACAACATTTAAGAAATTTCAATTAGTCAGTAGTCACCAAGGCAAACCCAGCATTCCAAATTAACAATGTCCAAAGATTAGTTAGCATCAGACAGAAACTATAGACTACACAAATTTCTTGAAAAAATTTGACAAATCAATTTGATTAGCATTCCAATTCAACAATGCCCAAATTTCAACAATACCTAATTTGAATTCCATAAGATTAGTTAGCATCAGAAAGAGACTACTGACTACACAACAATTTCAATTCAAGTTCAACAATACCCAAATTTCAACATGAATTTTTTAACAAGCTCAAAGCCTCAAACATCAAAAAGGGTATAAAATCAAACGCAGACCCATCTCAAACATAAAAAATAGTATGAAATTATACTTGACTTTTCAGCGCAGATTCAGAGGTGTACAACGCCTAGAGTGGAGGAAAACGGAGGCAGAGCTGCAAAGATGAGAGAGCCGGACGAGAACAACATTCAACAAAGTGAGAGCTAGAGGTGCACAAAGCCGCTTGGAGTAAGGATGGAAATTTGATAAAATCACAAAAACTTTGAAGATCAAGAAACAACCCACAATTTGTTGAAGGAGATTAACAACTTATCGCTTTGAAATCACAACCGTGGAAATAGAGCGATAAAATTGAAGGCTATCTGTTGTGACTTACCATGGATGACCGGCAACCACGTCGGTAACTGGAAGGTTAGGGTTGGCGTCGATGATTTGAGGGAAATTGGGGAGCTAGGAAGAGAGCGAGAGAGAGAGAGAGAGAGAAATGGAAGGTTAGGGTTGGGTTGGGTATTTCTCATTTTCTAATTTTAGCCCATTGTGTTAGAAGATATTTTGTCAATTTTAGAGGCAAATCAAACTTTAGGTCGGAATTAAAAATATTTTAGTTTTCAGATTCGTTGGTAACTATATAATACTTTTGAAATTTTACTTACAATGTTTACCAACAGATTTTGACGTTGTCACTAATATTTAATTTATTATTTATTATTTTTTAATCTTTACCGACGGATTAGTAACAAAAGTGTACCAACGAAAGTCTTCCATTGGTAATTCTACTATTAATTTAGAGAGTGTGTGGTAGAGATTAAAATCAGATTACAATTGAAAATATAGTCGTTATTGTTGACTTTTATTAGACGGGTGAGACCCAATAACGGCCATATTTTCAATTTTAATTGAATTTTAAGTCGTACCAAACATGCTCTTAATATTTAGTTTTTAATAATGAAAAAATAATAATTTGTTGCTGATTTGTTATTAATCCGTTGGTATTAGCAACGGAAGACGTTTGTTGCCAAATATTCGTCTTTATTGCCTCACTTTCTAGTAGTGTGTGGATTTCGAAGGAGAGAAACTTGTGAGACGATCGAGAGAGACGCAAGGGAAAATAAAAGGAAAAAATTTAGGGCAAATAGTAATGGCCAAATAAGGAAAAATAATAATTTTTTTACATTTTTTACGGCGTGCACAAATGCAAGCCGTAAATAATCTAGAAATCATTTTTTACGGAGTGCACAATTGCATGCCGTAAATAATCTAGTTTGCATTTTTTACGGCATGTACAAATGCATGCCATAAATAATATAGTTTGATTTTTTACGTCTTGCACAAATGCACGCCGTAAATAATCTAGTTTGGTTTTTTATGGCGTGCAATCAATGTGCGCCGTAAAAGTTTACTTTTTACAGCATGCCATCAATGTATGCCGTAATTACTTTTAGTTATTGAATTATTACAACGTGCATTTAAGGCATGCCGTAAATAATCATTTTTTACGGCATGTTTTATATGCACGCTGTAAACGTGTGCTGTAAAAAGTAACATTTGTTGTAATGTCGAACGGGTATCTGAATCGAGAACCGGTGGGTTCGGTTCGGTTCTCGGTTCTAGGCCAGAACCGAAAAATCGAATAAGAATCGAATCTAAACAAATTTTTTAATTTTTTATATTGAATTAATTAAATTATTTTATTTTTTTCTAAACAAATTATCTAATTAATAAGGTAAATTTAATTTTTTGTTTGAATTTTCTGGCCCAATTAATATTTAGTATTAATATCTACTTTTTGATATTTGTATATATTGAATTAATTTTATTGGACAACTTGTTATTTATATGTTTTTAAATTGAGTTACGTTAATTTGTAATATTTACGAATGAACATGATATTAGTCATATTTATGTAGTGTTCTTGTAAATGTTAAAAAATTTAATTAAGGTACGGAACTGAACTCGAACGATTCCATAATTATATTTGGACTCAACGGTTCCATTTATTAAAAATCCGAAAGTTTTGGGTCGGTTCGGTTCTGAATAGAACCGAATCGGATCATGTCCAACCTAGTTTGAAATTGAGATGATGTTAGGGTGTGAAATTAAACATAGAGAGAAATTAGGCTCTGTTTGATATGCGGAATTTTTCCGGGAAAATATTTTTCAACTTTTCAAAATTTTCACATTTTTGAGGAAAATAAATTCTTGATTATTTGGTGTGTAAATATTTTCTATTTTTTTGGCAATTGGAAGAAGTTTTAAACACAATGGTAAAATATTTTTTTACTTTCATTGACAATTTTCATGCAAAACAAAGCCAAACGAATGATATTTTGTATGATTTTTTTTTTCACTTTTTCATTTTTTTATTTTTGGCAATTGGAATAAATTCTAGACCCAATAGTAGAAAATATTATTATTTTAATGGACACTTTTCATAAAAAACGAAATCAAACGGACTCCCTTATAATTCTCAGTAAAACAATTTTTAGAAAAATCTTTTCCCTATAAAACATTTATTTCCACCCATTTTTCACCTTACAATCAAACGGGCCCTTAGATATTAATTTCTTGTATTTTGCATTTAGAATGTCATAAATATTTGTGAAAATGTTCATACAATTGAAAATAGAGGTATGATATGTATACATTCGGGGTAAAGATGGCAAAAAAAAATCGCCTCGTCTCGAGTCACGGGGCGGGGGTGCTCCTCCCCGAACCTGCCCATTAAAGAATAAAAAAAAATTAATTACAAATTAGACAAAAAATAAATAAAACATTAGTTAACTGAAAAAAATGGGGCGGGAAATTGGGCGGACCCGCTCTCCCCCCCCCGGTCTAACGCATGACGGAAAGCGGAGAGTGAATTCTACTTTTTTGTATTTGTATATATTGAATTAATTTTATTGGACAACTTGTTATTTATATGTTTTTAAATTGGGCTACGTTAATTTGTAATAGTTACGAATGAACATGATATTAGTTATATTTATGTAGTGTTCTTGTAAATGTTAAAAAATTTAATTATGGTACTGAATCGAACTCAAACGGTTCCATAATTATATTTGGACCCGACGGTTCCATTTATTAAATACCAAAAAGTAGCCGGTTCGGTTCTGAAGAGAAACGAACCGGACCATGTCCAACCCTAGTTTTAAATTGAGATGATGTTAGGGTTTGAAATTAAATGTAGAGAGAATTAGGCTCTGTTTGATATGCGAAATTTTTCCGGGAAAATATTTTTCAACTTTCCAAATTTTCCATATTTTTGAGGAAAATAAATTCTTGATGTTTTGGTGGGTAAATATTTTTCATTTTTTTTGGCAATTGGAAGAAATTCTAAACACAATGGTAATTTTTTTTTTTTTTTTTTACTTTTATTGACAATTTCCATACAAAATAAAGTCAAACGAATGATATTTTGTATGATTATTTTTTTTTTTCAAATTTTCAAATTTTTATTTTTTTATTTTTGACAATTGAAACAAATTCTAAACCAAATAGTAGAAAATATTATCACTTTAAATGGACAATTTCCATAAAAAAACGAAGACAAACGAATTCCAAAATTTCAACATTTTCCATAGAAAATTATATCAATCAAACACAATTAATTACAACTCTCAGTAAAACAATTTCTAGGAAAATCTTTTCCCTGTAAAATATTTCTTTCCACCTATTTTCCACATTGCAATCAAACGGCCCTTAGATATTAATTTCTTGTATTTTGCATTTAGAATGTCATAAATATTTGTGAAAATGTTCATACAATTGAAAATAGAGATATGATATGTGTACATTCGGGGTAAAGATGGCCAAAAAAAAAAAAAACTTGCCCCGTCTCGGGTCACAGGGCGGGGCGGGGCGGGGTGGGGGGGGCGCCCCGAACCTGCCCATTAAAGAATAAAAAAAATTAATTACAAATTACACAAAAAAATAAAAAAAAAATTAGTTAACTGAAAAAAATAAATAAATGGGGCAGGAAATGGGCCCGGCCTGCTCTCCACCCCGCCCCGCCCCACCCCACCCCATCTAGATGTTAACACGAGCGAAAGTTTTGGGTCATATAAAATGTATGTTTAAAATTAATTGTTGATTTTTACTTGAATTAAAATCTTGATTTTAATTTGTGCCAAACAAAGGTTGAGTCTTTTTGTTGAGTTGAGTCGTACAAAGGAAATTTTGTTTTTATTTCAATTAAAAAGAAATTTTTAATTTCATTTATTTTTAATTTGAAGATTATAATATAAGAGCATATCTAAGAAATTCTCAAGAGAATATTTAACAATTTAGAGAGAGTTTATAAATTTTGAAAGTAAAATTTTCAAGTACTCCAACATGCTATTTATCTTTAATACTTAATTTTACTACTCCAAAAATATTTATTATTTTTCACTAGTTTCCCTCTAAATTTTTATTTAAATTTTATCTTTGTTCTCTGTAGATTCTATCTTTGTTCAATCCGAATGTTGATTTAGAAATTAAATTTAATAGAATATAATTTTTTTATATACGTACTATATATATCGCTTAGGGTCCGTTTGATTGTAAATGTACAAAATGGGTGGTAAGAAGATGTTTTACAAGGAATTAAATTACCTAGAAATTGTTTTACTGAGAATTATAATTAATTGTATTTGATTGGTATAATTTTCCACCTGGAAAATAATGAAAGTGAATCTTTGTAATATTAAACTTGTTTTCTTAAAATTGTTACAAAGAAAATTTTATTTTTATCTTATTTACAACTTATAGATTATGATATAAGATAAAATAAGTAGAGCCATGCTATGTGATGTACACATAGGCGTTGACATAATGTGAATGAGGTTTGGCCCATAGATTAATCCAAATAAGTATTAATATGCGCATAAGTATTATGATGAATAACGAGGTTGAGACTTAGCTACTACAAAATTCATTTATCAACGAGTACAAACAATTAACCTACTCACGAAAAAGTTTAATTGTATTTTGTATTTTTTATATGAGATATGTTTATGATGGAGTCTCATTATCATCGAATCTATATAATTTGTGTGTAATTGTACATTTTTTTCATAACAATTAAAAAATATCAGTTATTCATTTAGAGTGATGATCATTACTATAAAAAAATTAATAAAGTATAACTCATGCGCTTGAATAAGAAAATATACTACAGACCATATTAAAGTCTCTATAGAACACAATTCAAGGCAATTGAATTTATGGTATTCATAGTCCAAAAGAAAATGTATTTTCAGTCCATTAATTTATCATAATTCATAGTAGGGACGTAGCTAGGATTTTTAGGTAGGGGGGCGAAAATACGGGGGGGTGGGCCCCCCTCCCAGGGGTTCGGGGCGGAGCCCCCAAAAATTTTTTTTTTTAACTAAGAGAATTGAAAACGATGATTTTGAGTACCAAAATAGTACTGAAATTCAATGTTCAATTCAATCACTACTAACTATTCTACTACTTATTTCTTAAATTCAAATATTCAATAACTAACACAATTACACAAACTAACAGCAACTACTCTACTTAATTCTTAAATTCAAATATTCATGAATAAGACTTATTAAGATTGAACACACAAAATGACGAAATCAACTTTAATAGTGCACCAGTCACAAATCACATTCCTAACATTTTTCTTTCATTGAGAAATCAAAATTATACACTAGACAAAACAAGTAAACATGCATTATGCATAAACCAGCTTGAGAATTGGGTTTTAATTAGTTGGGCTTGAGAATTGGGAACTTAGGTTTTGGATTGGATTTTGGCTATTTATTTATTTAAGTAACTATTGGATCTTTTATTTAGATCTAAAATTTTTGTATGGTTGAATTTTAAAGTGTAAGTTATTTGCTCAATATTTATTAATGGAAAAAAATAAAAAAATTCAAAATTTTGGGGCGAGTCAAAATCTTGAGGGGGGGGGGGGGTCGAAACTGAAAAATACATTACAAATTAACTAGAAATAGTGTACCGCGGACAATGTTGGGGAGGGGGCGGTCGCCCCCTCCCGCCCCCAGCTCCGTCCCTGATTCATAGCATCAAAAATACACAGTCAAGGGCTGTAAATTTTACAGCTCTCTCCCTTTCTAATTAGTGTGGGCCACTAATTAATTAATTAGTGGTTACAGCCCTCTACTGACGTTAAGTGTAGTATCTTTCTTCATAGCATTAGGATTAGGTGTGAATTTGAAGTTTCTTAGTTAAGACCAATCTGGGCCCACACGGCACGTGCAACGTGCCCCTTTGAATAAGAGTGAGCCGTCCATGACCTGGAAGATCCGAATCCTAAAAGAAAGATAAATGCCAGAGTGGATTTTGATTTTCACGCGGCTAAGGAAACTCAAAAAGTGTCCCTATTTCGCGTACAACAACAGCCAATGGACACACACTACGTGTTTTCCTTTATTTACCACTTCCTATAAATCTACACCTACCCACCAATCCAGTTTGCAGTTTCATTGGAGAAAAGGACTTCTCTGTGTGAAAACTTGAAAGTTGAAGGTGCAAAAATGGCAGATGAGGGCACATTAAATTGCATTGACATTCTTTTGGCTATTCTTTTGCCTCCCCTTGGTGTCTTCCTCAAGTTTGGTTGCAAGGTCTCCTCTCTTTTCCCTATTCTTTGATTCTATATCTAGGTGCATGGATCTCTAACATTGTCTGGTTTGATAGATGATGATTAGTCTGAGTCTTGATAAACTTGTGTTGTGCTCGACACACACATTGTTAGAGGTTGAATTATACTAGAGCAGAAATTAATTCATCTAATAATTTTTCTGCTTATGAAAAATTGTTGCAGGTTGAATTCTGGATCTGTTTGCTGCTGACCTTATTCGGTTACATTCCTGGAATTATCTATGCTATTTATGCCATCACCAAAAATTGATGAATCCATGGTGAGATCATATTGCATTCATTGCATTACAACACTATGCTAAACTTGATATGAATAAACATATTAAGGAATAGTGATGTAGGGCCCATTGGAGGGGTTTTTGAAAGTCGAAAAGCTGTTTTTGAAACTAAAAACTTAAATTTGAGAAGTCAATAGCCCTTGCAAGACTAATGAGACAGTTCTCAATTGAGATTGTGATGGATTTTAAAAATCATTTCAAATTTAGGTGGAGATTTTAATAGATTTTAATGAAATTCATTAAAATTTAGTTAATTTGTAAAGATTACATTAATAGAGGGATTTTTAAAAATTTCAAGCTTAAATATACATATAATCAAATCTTTTGAAATTTCACCATATTTGATGAGATTCTTATAGAATTTGTGAAAATCTATTTAAATCCACGAAATTTATTATGATTTATAATATTTTAAAATCCATCAAAATCTTAGTTGATGACACCCCGTAAGAAATCGATGTTAGAACATGTTTGGATAATTCATCGAAGTATTTTGTCCGACTAGAGGAGTTTTTAAAAGAAGTAAATATAAGGAAGCTTTTCCGTAAATAAATGATCGCTTCTATAATACAATTATATCCAATCTCACTTTCCGAACATGCTATAAAAAATTTAAATTTCTCTAGTAAAAGCATCTAAAAATATTGGAATGTTATTTTTATTAATGATGTATCCCATTCAATCTTGTTTGACAGGTAAGTTGAGGACAATGGTGATTAGCATGATGTTGTTACAATGGTGTTATTCCTATTCGTATTTTCTTTGTATTTCTGTAGAATTTACTTTATCAACCTAAATTGTGTCATGAGATGATTTATCATATTGTCCTTTTTTTTTATTTTTTGGTTCATTCTGTGACTTTGAGCGTATTACATTTCTTTTATGTTGTTTGATTATAGTGTATTTCTTTTTATCGTGTGGAAATGTAAGGATTTTTGTTAATCAAGGGAGAGCATAGTCGTACACACTTAAAAAATGCGATCGGGAAACCCTGTGAAAATTGTGACCTCCAATCAAACAAAAGTAATCATTATTAAGCCATGTGGTCCTGTACAAATGGCATTTTTCAATAAAAAAAGGTCACATGACGGATCTAGTCAAAATTGCCAAGACTTGATCGCACCTAAATTTGGCCAAGTCAAACATATAAATGAAATCACCTCTTGTGTGATCCATTCCCCGTAGTGCAGGAATCTTGGAGATCACCACAATCCTCATTCTAGCCATTGCAAACTTCACCTTATAAGTACCACCCTTCCTCATAGGTCAAGGTATGCGCATCGTCGATTCTCATTACTCATTACTATAAGATCACTTTTACTAACTCTCTTCACACCCACGCTAACTTCACAATTGGAAAGCCTACGGCCGGCACCACACCAATGTCAACCCAAGGATCTTAGGGGGTTTGTTTGCCCTATTTTGAGTTCTTCAGGATTTCTAGTGGCCTTGTTCATTTTCTCAATTGCACAAACCGCTGTCTATAGATTCCACAATATATGAATGCGTATCCTTCCAAGTACTGAATATGAAAGGAACGCCTTCTTCCTCGGATTACTAAGTGTATTTATACAATCATCATGCTCATGAAAAGCACCAAAATACAAAATCTATTTAAACAAGTTGGTAAGTCGTGATTGGTACATGTTACGAATAAATAATAAAGTTAAGAATCAGATTAAGATAAAGTTGACTTTACCTCGTTTGTGAAGTAAATCATCGCACCTACGGTCCAACCAATTGAGAGATAATAAGTTTTAAGATAGATAAAATTGATTAGTGCAAATTTGATGAATATAAAATGATGAAAGGCGCACTAGGATTCTGAATCTTCTTGTATCAATCCCCTAGAACTATAACTTTTCAATTCAACAGCACAATTCAATTATAAAGATTAATATTCCTAGATTGGTTAACAATCTCTCTCGAATAGAATTAAAACATATTCACACATGTGACTCGATTATATTTCTATGACAGATGCGAACATAAAAAAATGCATTAAAGATTTATGAATACTTAATAATCATGTAAAGAATTACGATATATTTTTATCACATATCGAACTCTACAACAATTAGCACTATGCCTAACTTATTTTCCATCTTTCGAAGGTAAAACAAGCCACAATATTCTTACAATCATTGTGCACATAATTGTAAAGTATATAATTCCATGAAAATCGTTCATTAATTAAAAACGTGTTTGAATGTAAAAAAGAAAAAAAAAATGAATTAAAGGTTCATGATACAAGATTCATTGTAATCCTAGCACAATATTTGTTTAGTCTAACATGTTGTGAAAAAAGAAAGTACAAGATATAAAAGTTGTTCATCACCGGAGAATTCTTGAATTTAGTCCTAAAATTCTTGGATTCGATCTTGATTTTTTCTTCACCTCTTTTTGCAATCAATTCTCCACCCTAATTTTGATTGATAAGTTCTATTTATAGTACCCTCCAAGAAGTCCCAATATTATCTTGTGTTTAAGCCTCTATTTTGAAAATTCAAGAGGGCAGTCGTCTAGCTCTTATAACTGGCCAAATTATACCAACTTTCAACCTTTGCATTTTAGTTCCCAAATTCTATTATTGATTATTTTAAGTCATTTTCTCTTGCAATTTTGATCCTTTCACTTCTAATTGCATCCAATTGAACCCGTAACATTTTCAATCTCCATTTTATGGTCCCAATCAACTATTGAAATATTACAATTAAGTCCTCTTTTTCACTATTTCCTTGCTTTTGATCCTCCGCTTTAAATCACTTCAATTTTGGTCGTTCAATTTTTATTCAAATGCATATTAGTCCTCCAACTTCCATCAAATGGCCAATTGATCATTCTTTCTTTTCCAATTACTTAGAAACATGTAAAAAATCGAAACAAAAGGAAATTAAACTAAATTAAGTACAATATCAACATTTGACGATATAAAAATTTAGTAATATGGCTCGGATAAGTGAAAAAGAAGAACATATCATAAATGTTTTAAGAAAATGGAGAACAAACAAATTAATAGCTGGAAAATTTCAGTCGCATTCTCGATTCTTTTCTTTCTTGGCTTTAGGTTCCCATCATAACAAATGTGCTGCCACCAATCTCATTTCCTCCACTTTCCTACAACCTATTCTTTCCTCCCGTGTGATTTCCCCACACTTGGAGCCTTCAGTTTACTGTTTTCCATAAAATGGCCAAAAGGATGAATTTGCTACAAAATGGGGACCGAAAATTCGTGGCAAAAAAGCTCGAATGTAAATAAGACACCAGGAAAACAATGGGAGCTGATTGTTAACCCTTCGAGAAGAAAATTGTTGTAAAAATTATGTGATTTGTATAATAAATTATCAACTATAAGAATGAATCAAATAATATAAATACGAGAATAAAGTTAGAAAAACTGGCATAAGAGAGTCGCGATGAACGATGTTCTAAAGTCGTGTGACCTCTCCTTCATGCGGGTACTTTCGACACTACACGGTTCTAAGATAAAACCCTTATAGCTCGCAGGTGATTCTCCTTCTATGGGTACAACCACAGGGAGAGATAGAACAAGCCCTTATCAATTACCACAAAGATAATATAAAGTGACTAGGAGTGTTTTCCAAATGTTTGTTTTTGTTGTGTGTAAAACAATGGAGATTCACCATATTTTATGGTAGAAAATTCAACACTCACATAATGAAAATTAAATCAAATTGACATAAATTATAAATATAATAATGATGTTGAATCTAAAAATTAAAATCAAAAACTGAAAAATTAAAACAAGAAACTGAAATTTTAAAGCTTTAAATTTATTTTTCAACAATCTCCCACAAGTTATAAACTTTCAAAATAATTATATATATGTATATAGTGGCAATATTATATTGTGTAATAGATTTATGTATCTTTTGGACTTGAACCTCGCTTAGTGATAACAATTACCGTTTGAGGGAGCTATAATGGACTAAGCCTTGAATTAGGTCTCTTTGGCCAAACTTCAATTGTTCCACACACAATATCGATTTAAGCTCAGTTTATAGCAGGTAGCGATGTTAATGGTCATACGCTCTTATCTTGATTCTAGTAAGAGTTTCTAGGTAATAGCCCAATCCTATGGCCACGATCTCATAACAACTCTTACATATGTGAGTCCTTCAAGAGTGCGTGTAACCCACACCTCACGAGGATTTCCATCTCGGTACTCATTAGGGTTGAACCCTTCCTAACATCACAATCATAGCAGTATCACCATAGGGATGATCACAAATAATATAGTGATATTACGATTCACGCAATGCGGATTGTTCCTACTATATTGAACCTTCTTCATATGATCTCTAATCACAAAGGTTGGGTTACAATCGGAGGCGACTCCCTTATGGGCTTAGGCTCATCCCCTCTCGATGATTCATTAACACCCTTTTTGGGTAAAGGTTTGGTTAAATTACCTGATAAATTCTTTTCGGATCTCACAAAATTGAGAAAAATCACATTTCTCTTAAGTAATGCCTTAACTAACTTAAGTCTTGCTTGAATATATCTATTCATCTTCTTATTTGAGTGAGATTGATTTACAAGCTCTATTACTGCTTTACAGTCATAATGTATTGAAATAGTTGGAATTGGCTTCCTTATTAATGATATATCTAATAATAAATCTCTAAGCTACTCAACTTAGTACATGTTGTGTCCAATACTATTAACTCTGACTCTAAAGTACTTCCAGATATAATTGTTTGTCTTTTTGAACCCCAAGATATGGTTGCACCACCTAGTACGAACACATATCCAGTGGTAGATTTAATATCTACATTATCAGTTATCCACTTTGCATCGCTATACCTTTCAATAACATTTGGAAAACTTCTATATCATATAGAATAATCTAATGTACCTCGAAGATATTTAATCACTCTCTCCAAAGCATTCCAAAGTTCTTCACTTGGATTGTTAGTATATTTACTAAGTCTCCCAATAGCAAAGACTATATCAGGTCTTGTCCTATTTGCTATGTACAATAAAGATCCAATAATTTGAGAATACTCAAATTGCGAAACAGGCTCACCTAGATTCTATTTCAAGTGCACGTTTGAATCATATGGAATAGATACTGGCTCACTATCATAATGCCCAAGCTTTTCCAACATCTTTTTAAGAGTACTAATTTAGTGAAATTCTTTCAGTTGTTTTCCTTAACTTCATTCCTAAAATTTTATGAGCTTCTTCCAAATCTTTCATTTCAAAATTCTTTGACAAATAACTCTTTACATCATTGAAAAATCCTAAATTTGTCCCAAATATTAATATGTTGTCTACATATAAACAAAGTATCACATGCTCGTTGTTATCTTCTTTACAATATACACACTTATCACGTGCATTAATTTTAAATCCATAATTCAATATAACTCTATTGAACTTCTCACGCCACTGTTTATGAGCTTGATTTAGTCCATATATAAAGACTTCATTAATTTACATACTCTATGTTCTTGTCCTTTGACTTTAAATCCTTCTAGTTGTTCCATATATATTACTTCATCTAAATCATCATTCAAAATGCAGTGTTAACATCCATTTCATGAATGATCAATTTATAAATACTAGTTAATGCTAATAATCTCCTAACAGTAGTTATTCTTGCGACTTGAGAATATGTATAAAAATAATCAATTCCTTATTTTTGAGTGAATCCTTTAGTTACTAATCTAGATTTATACTTATCTTTACTTCCATTAGGCTTTAACTTCTTTTTAAATACCCACTTACATCCTATCGATTTACTACCTTGAGGTGAATCACATAAAACCCAAGTATTATTTTGTATAATTGACTCATACTCATCATCGATAGCTTCTTTCCAATAATGTGCATCAGTAGAGACCATAGCATCTTTATATGTTTCAGGTTCACCTTCAACTAGATATGTAAAGAATTATTCTCCAAATGATTTCTCTTTCCTAGCCCTTTTACTCCTCCTAAGTTAATGTTCAATTTCATCTACTAAAGATGAATTAGATGGAGTACTATTAAAAATGATTTTTTAAAAGATGGGGGTTCACTTGGAATTCTAGTCTTAAATGGAAAAAACATCTTCAAAATAAGTAGTATCTCTAGCTTCAATGATATTATTATTTGTAATGTCACTTACTTCAGAATTTACAATTAAGAACTTATTTGCACTACTAGTTTGAGCATATCTTATAAAAATAGCATCCACAGTTTTTGATCATATTTTCTTTCTTTTAGGATTAGGTATAACAACTTTTGCCAAACACCCCACACTTTTAGAAAATCTAACCTAGGAAATATCTTTTTCCATAGCTCATATGGAGTTTTAATATTATCTTTAACAGTTACTTGATTCAATATGTAACAAGAAGTTAGAACAGCTTCACTCCATAAGTTTTCAAGTGCTTTAGAACTTATGAGCATAGCATTTACCATATCCATCAAAGTTCTATTCTTCCTCTATGCAATACCATTAGATTGTGGTGAACAAGGAGGTGTCACTTCGTGTATTATACCATTATCTTCACAGTAATTCTTAAGATTATTCTCGGCGTATTCTCCTCGTCTATCAGATCTCAAGATTTTTATCTTACATTTTAATTGATTTTCAACCTCTGCTTTACAAATTTTGAACTTATCATAAACTTCATCCTTTGTTTTCAACAAATAAATATAGCAATACTTAGAATCCTCATCTATAAATGTTACAAAGTACTTATTACCAGCTCGTGTTGGCAGTCTATTAGAATCACAAACATCACTGTGAATCAATTCTAAGATATTTGTATCTCTCCTGACATATTTAAAAGGTCTCTTAGTTTGTTTGGCTTGTATACAAACTTCACACTTATTATTACCAACTTGAGATTTTGAAACCAAGTTTAGATCCAAAAGTTTCTTGATCTTCTTATTACTAACATGACCCAATCTTTCGTGACACAAATAACTAACTTCAATATTAAGAACCATGGAAGAATCATGATAAAGTTTTTCAATAATATTCAATTTAAATAATTAATCACTAATATAACCTTTCCCAACAAAAACATTGTTTTTCGTTATAACAACCTTATTTGACTCCATTACAAGTTTAAAACCGTGTTGAACTATACTCACTAAATTTCTTCTAACTTCAGGAACATGGCGAACTTGATCTAAAATTAAACTCTTATCAGAAGTCATCTTAAGCTCGACACTTCCAATTCCCAATACAGAAGCAATGGAGTCATTTCCCAAAGTTACGCTTCTTCTGCTTGAAGTCTGATAAGATTTAAACAAACTCTTATCAAAACAAACATGAACATTTGCTCCAGAATCTAACCACTATTCATCACTGGTATAAGTAAAATTGACTAAAGAGGTTGATGGTTCACACCTAATGGAATGTTCACCATCCTTCAACATATTTACTTGATCCTTTTGAAACTTGTCCTTAGATTTTTACTCCTTAGTCTTTTGTAGTAGCGATCTTGAGCGAGATGGTTGGTTATTCCACATTTGTAACATGGCCCTTGCTCCTTCTTCTCTTTGCCTTTGTTATCCTTAGCATAATTATTCTTAGGTTGGAAGTGTTTTCTATAATGGTGAAAGTTTTTCTTAAACTTAGTCTCGAGACTTAAATTGCTTTGAGGAGCTAGTAGGAGTTTTTGAATTTTCTACCAAGTTTGCTTTAGCAAGTGATTCATCAACTTTGTTGATAAGATTTCTATGAAACGCTTCTATTCTCAAAGAATTGAATACTTGGTTTAGTGTTAAGATCCATTGTTAATGTCTAAGACCTTTAGCAAAATCTGACCAAGAAGGTGCAAGTTTATCTATAAGGCATGAAACCTTATAATCCTCACTAAAACTTGATCATTTTTCTTCTACATATCTTAGTAAATCTTGAAATTCATGGATTTGTTCGTTTATAGATTTTCCGTCTGCCATAACATATTTGTTAAAGTTTGAAGCGTTAAATCTATCAACTCCAACATCATCAATTCCATATTCTTCGTCTAAGATTTTCCAAAGCTCTTTAGCACTAGTGATATTTTAATAAATATCATAAAGTCTATCACAAAGACCACTTCAAATTCGATTATGACAATGGAATTCAATTTGTTCTGGATTATACCATGATGTAGATTCTCCACCTTCATAATCTTCTTTTGTAGTAGAAATTAAGCATAGAACGGTCAACCAATATTCCATTTGTTTTTTCCATCTTTTAAAGTTTTTTCCATCAAAACTTTCCGGTTTAGCACTATTAGAATCTTCACGAGATGTCATTCTTACACTACGAATTACTAAGGCAAAGAGAAGTAACCGTAGATATATATATATTCAATAAAGTCAAATATTTAAAACTTGACTATATTAATTTTCTAACAACAAATATTCCAAGTAATAATGTTAGAGATCAAATGAATATTGAACTTTCAAATGCAATTGTCACAATTAATTGTATATTAAAAAAAACTACTGGACGTTTTTTTTTAATTGACTTTGATCAACACTACAATTGTCATGCAATAATATATGCTTCAATTCTGAAAATGTTCTAAAAATTAAAACATTTAGTTTATGACTTAATTAACAATCAAGTGAATAATATATAATTTATTCAACCAGTTGACAATGTCACACATGAAATAAATATAGCAATACTTAGAATCCTCATCTATAAATGTTACAAAGTACTTATTACCAGCTCGTGTTGGCAGTCTATTAGAATCACAAACATCACTGTGTTCCAAATGTTTGTTTTTGTTGTGTGTAAAACAATGGAGATTCACCCCCATTTTATAGTAGAAAATTCAACACTCATATAATGAAAATTAAATCAAATTAAACATAAGTTATACATATAATAGTGACTTTGAATCTGAAAATTAAAATTAAAAACTGAAAAATTAAAACATGAAACTGAAATTTTAAAGTTTTAAACTTATTTTTCAACAAAAAATTCCATAAATCCAAACTCTATGAACACATAATTAATTTCTTGACAAGAATTTGTTGCTGTTTGGGCTCCATTTTGTGGAAGTACATTGTTTTATTTCTTTTTTTTCAACCACATGACATATTATATAAAAAAATAATATTACACGCGAACAAAAAAACATTCCTTATTTTTTAACCACATTCTCCATAAAATCACTATTTCAAAATACATATTTTTCTAAAAAATTTATTCAATAGATCCCAAACGGGGACTGTGACATTCTACCCTTAATGTAATTAATATTTATTAATAATCTTTTTTTATCCATTTATCTTATTATATTATTATTTTTGAATCATCATAGGATTTAAAATTTTATACTTAAACATATCCCCATAAAACAAAAATATATCAAGAACATTAAATTAATAATATAAAGAGTTCAAAGAACCGCCAAATTTATATTATAATCAAAAGAGGTTTGCTTTACAAAATGTTGTTAATGAGTTAGCAATATGACCATTCAAAAACTCCAGTCAAAAGAAGTACCAGCTAACTTTAAAAAAGTATTCCGTATACCTAATCTATAGCAGGCTAATAGGGCGGTGTCTCAATGTCAACTAACTCATTCCATTTTTACTACATTCTTCCACTATGTACCGTTACCCTATTTTACATCACTCTCTACTCCACATACAACATAGTATTTAAATATCGATTCTTGATCAAGTCATACATATCAACCATCACCAACATAAAATCCTTATATTCCTCAAAAGTTTTGATACCTTCATCCTCGTCAACCACCGTATAAAAACATGTGTAGTGGGTACGTCTATATATAACCTGTATAGCTGTCAGGTCTTTAATAATTTCGGCATGTCAGTAGTTCGGATAACTTCAATTGCCCGCGGAGCCATCTACAATACAAAATACAAACTCTGAACAATAAAGTACAGTACCTATGATGTGCAATAATGTCAATCAAACACACTTGGGTCCGAATCCTTATTATAGTGTACCGTATGAGCTGACAATAACATGGCCTTCACTTGTGCACAAATCAATGCCAAGGTATATGTCCTTGCCCATCGAAACTCAGGATACCTCATCAGAATATATATAAATCAAGGTCTGGCCTAAGTATACAGTGCTCCTCGTGCCTATTCCCAGTCCCAAGGCCACCAAGGGATCTCCTGCCACTACCTGTATACAAGTTTCGAACTCCAAATACCCTATCCTTGGCTACCCTTAATAACCGTTAGGAGCCTCAAAGTGGTATATTTATTCGGACACAATAGTACAATACATCTATAATGGAATTCACATTTAAAACTTTATATCACACACTCCATGAGAATCACAACATAAGTATGCATGACCATGAAAATGTATTATCCATACGTTTTCCAAATAAACTCAATGCGCAATTGTCACACAACCATATCACATAAAGAAAACAAACACATATAAACGCATAACTTCACATATTCATGTATTTTGTACTGTAGTTGAAAAATATCAATATTTACCCTTTTCACAACTTTCTTGCTCAATATCTACATTAATAAAACTATGTTAATCATAACTTATCATATTACTCTCCCGTTATCAAATCTAAACTAAACCTATAAGATAATATAGTTTACTTAATAAAATATCCCCTTGTAATAATACTAATAATTACCTTACTTTATTACCTATATAGTAATAGTAACATAAATGAAATTCTCTTTATTGTTATAAAAGAAATTCCATTATTTCTAAAATAAAATTAATATATATATATATATATATATATATATATATATATATATATATATATATTAAGCTAGCCAATATACTACCTTATTATTTCCCATTTCATGTTTGATCCATTTTTCATTTCATTTATCCCACAAGTGTGTGTGTGTGTGCCCGCGCGCGTGAGCGCACCCATACCTATTAATCAATATCTTATCCAATCCATGCATTATAACATTTTACTTTTCATCTTATCATATCACCAAATCAAAATAATTGAAGTTTAAGCCTCACATGCTAAATGTTCTCTCTCCAATTGACCATGTCCACATATATACATGTATTAGTGACCCAATTTCCATAACCAATATCATGATGGTATTAACAATTATTATAGTAAATCATTTTCTATCCCTACTTTCTTTCTTCCTTAATTACTTCCAACCATTTTCCTCAATTTCATCATTTTATCATCTCTTCCCCAAATCTCTTTTACACAATCTTTGATTTAATTAATTAAATTTAACTCCAATTTTATCTTCAATTATTAAAGAACCCTAAAACAATAATTTTAAATTTCCACTCATGAATCAATTAAGTACATAAAACAAATAATTTGTTAAACTATTATCTAACTAAATAAATAACTAACTAAACAATTAACTAAATAATTAACCACATCATTCAAATACTGAAAAGAACCGAATAGTTAATTAAATTGTTATCTAAATAAATAAGTAATTAATTAAACAATTAACTAACTAATTAAATTACAAAAGAAAGAAAAATTAAGACTTACCTCAAAAGGAAAGTGAAGGACTCGTGCCCCACTTTCTCCACAATCATTCCATATATATATAGTGGAGGAAAAGGGTTTAAAGTGCAATTTCTCAAATTGCACTTTAACCCTTGGGGTAAGTATGCAAATTTCTTACTTATAAAATTGCACTCTAATCCTTAGGTACATATGAAATTACACCTTTTTCTTTAATAAAATTGCACTTCCCATACCCATAATACTATGTTAGTTATAATTACTATATAATTTATACTATCAATTCAATTAAGTCCCTAAAATTTTTAAATCCTTTTTAAAATATTAAAATTTTTGCTAGAAAATTCCGGAATGTTACAGGGACTTTATATATACATAACTTTCAAATTTCAAATCCATATCATCAATTTAAATTATCCTATTAATTTTTTTTTTTCCATAGAACAAAATGAATCAAAATGTTTGTTAGATTAAAACAACTTTTTTACGCCCTAGAGTACAAATAATGAAAAATAGTGTTTTTTTTTTTCTTTTTTCTTTTTTACGCATTTACATACAAAATTTCTACAATTTTAAAAAGCTATTGCATCTCCTACTTTATTGTTAAAGCAGATACACATGGAACCAAACACCAATGGTTACAAAATGGTTAAACCATGGACAATGATAATATCAAATATTCCCACCTGCGTAATAAACAATAAGCCACAACTATCGTCGCAAATTTAGATAGTAATACAGAAGACAAGGAGATAATGTTATCAGTTTTGATCAACTGTATGACTATCGAAACCACTCTGATTTTGGACTCCTTCAATTTTCTGAAAACTTGGAGGCAATGATCACATGATGTTAGTATTGAATGATTTGAGAGAAACCAAAGTTGATGCTCCAAAAATTTCAAGGAGCACAAAATACAGATGTTGTGCAATGGTTAATCTACAAAGCAAATGAACAAGAGGTAACATCAATATTCATAATTCTTCAGCTACTCTATTTATATAAATCAATTTGTCTTAGTATAGTGCATATTACAGGAAAAAAAATATATAGCATCTAATAATCAAGAAGAATTCATCTACATAGTTGAAGATAGCATCATAATAAAACCTGAACTTCAACCAAAACTCATCTACATTGCCTTGCGCGGCTGTACAAGCAATTTAAATTGAAGTACAGTTTATTCCACATCAACTTTACTTCGTTTTTCGTGCGAATTTTCAGTTTATGGGTTTAAATTTCTTATCATATGGAACTATATTTACACAATATTTTCTAATATCTCAACTCGCAATTTACATATCGTCACCATTATCTCATACCTCGGTTTTATATTTCAAATATTGTCACTATATTCCTTCAACATATTACTTCTTTCTATTTAGCCAACAATGTTTGTGCATTTTCTCTCATTCATTCGATATTAGAACAATATCAAATATCCTATTAAATAAATATATAATGTGATGCATGATCCTGCACTAGTATTAAAAAAAAATTAAAACGAAAAACGTAATGCAAGCTAAATCTTACTGATTTTTAACATGGTATTTTTAATGAGTATGTTATTTTAAACAAATTGTAGGGGTAACCTATAATATTCATATTAAAAAGCAAGCAGAAGAAACATGGTTGACGTCTTAATTTATAGATAGTTTCATTTTGATAATTTATTATTAAGTTGTTTTTTTTTTCTTTCATTTGGTTACGTACTTGATTACGCCCAAAGAAATACACGATTGTTGTAGTACAACTTTGGGGTGTCATATCCAAAGGGAGATGGAAAATGCTCAAAGGATCGAGAAGAGTGAATTATTCTCTTCAGTGTGTAATGAAATTCAATATTGAACGGTGAAATTAGAATCAATAATTTGAGGTAGTGAAACGTCAGGATTCTTTCAATCGGATTCAAGATCGACTATATAGTAAAACATAAAACAGTAGAGAATCACATCAATAAACTTAAATAATTGGGATTAAAACCTAAGTAATTATTTCAATCAATCCATAGGGAGATCATGACTGATTCTATGACCAATTTAATAAATACTAAGCCAATCTCAAAATTAATTCATGATAAGAAGAATAAATCATTAAATCAATTTAATTTCAATTGTAACTCTAAAATCTAGTTTTCATATAACATAATTACACATACATGTATTGGAATAAGATCAGAAGAGCGGATTTATACATCTAGCATAAAGTAGTAAATGATCCACTAATAACATTCATGATATTATAATTCAACAAATATTTCAATTTGTCGATAGAAAAAGTGTGACTGAGTCTATGATTAATTTAATAAAAGTTAAATCAATCTCATTACAAATTCATGGAAAGAAACTATAAATTCTAGAGTTGTTCAACAAGAAAATACCAAAATATATTAATAATAAATGTGAAATCACCAATTCCGAAAGAGTTCCCTAGCTTCACCAATATTTTAGTTCCTCATGGATTTCTTGAGCCAAAATCAATGGAAGAATGATGAACTATGAAGAATGGGGCATTTTGGAACGTTTTGGGGGTCCTTAAGGGTTGAGAAATCGTGTCACGATAAATTACAATAAGTGGTTGAGTCGTAGAAGGAAACCAAATATTTCGTCACGGAAATGACCTATACGGCTGCAAGGTATAAACCCATGCAGTCGCATGAAACAAAGATTTACTACCCTTGAATTCTCGTTAGGTGACCATGCGGCCGCATGGTTTTTACACTCCGGACAGCTTTCAGTGTTTTAATCATATCTTCCTCTCTCGATGTTCGATTGAGGCGATTCAAGATGCATTGGAAAGATAACTCAAAGAGTTACAACTTTTCTTCATATACCATCTTTGAATTCGATCATGTTCCATGTCAAACATTGGTCTCAATACGAGACTGAAAATCGATGCTAATTGTTTTAGTTTGAAAGTTGATATGTGATAATGTCTTGACTATATTTCATCCATTTAACTCTTTTCTTCATCCCATTGACATCTAACACTCTCGAATCCTCATCACAAGGTTAGAAATAAGTTTAGTTTATTTGCACTTTAGTCCCTGAACTTTGGTTTTCCCCATTTTCGTCCTTTTTCATTTGTTTCTCCTTATTTCATCTACATTCATTACTTTATCCTACAAAATACAAATTACATAGAATTAAGTTATATTTCAACATATTAATCAATAATTTTTCATGTTTTGACAGTGAAATAAGTGTGTAAAAACGCACTTATCAATACTGGAGTTTCTAATTTTTCTCAGTTACCACACAGACGTCAATTCCATAATTTTCCCCTGGAGTCCTACAAGGCACGCGGTTTTGATTATGTGGTAACCCTTCCATGTGTGAGATTGAAAAGTTAGATATCCATGAATCAATGTGAAACATCTACATAAGCTTCTATTTGACAAACATTAAAAAGTATGTTTTTTTTGGGGGGGGGGGGGGGGGGGGTACAATGATGTTCTAAAAAAACACAAATATGACAACACGATAAGGTCAACTCTCAAATCTTATGAGTCTAGGTACGTCGAGGCAAAGCTTAGGCATAAAGAAGTATTTTTCTTTATTTAGTATTTTCCATGTATTCTAAAAATCAATCATTTGATTAAATAATGCGTACCAAACAACTTAAATCATAAATATTGTAATTATTTAATAATTTCTACAACTGGACATTTTTAAATTTGTTAAACACTATAGTGCGTTTGGCTCGCTGTTTTCAAGAAATTTTCAGTTTTGTAAAATATTGAAAATGTGTTCAGTCGGTATTTCATAAAACGCACTTTCGAAAACAATAATAAATTTATAATATAAAACTCAAAACACATTTTTGACGTTTTGAGTATTTTCAGTGAAAATTCTAAAAATACTCAAAAACATATAAAACAAACTTTTGAGAATTTAAAAAAATAAAATTAAGAAAGATAAGTTCAAAAAATAAAATTGATAAATTCTAGAATTTTGAAAAACAAATTTATAGTAAATAAATTCTGAGAAACTAAATTTTTTTTCAACCTTTTAATGATTATATACATACTAATTTCAAAAAAAATAAAAAATAAAATAATTGAATTAGTCCACTTATTAATTTTTATTTTTATTTCCTATATTTTGAACTCAATTTATTATTTAGTTTTGTTTTCCTTCTGTTTCAGAAAAAAATATTTTAAAATTTATTAACTTTAAAATGTATATATTACATGATAATATATTAACATAAAATTGTTTTATTTTTATTAATATTCAGATTTCATGGAATAAAATGTTATAAAACAAAATTTTCAAATCAAACTTATTTTTTAATTTTTTTGTTTTGAGAAATAATTTTCAAAATGATAAACAAAATGCATTTTTAGCAATTTTAAAATAAACCCTCAAAACAAAAAAAAAAACAAAATTAAAATACAAACCAAACCAAACATGCCCTAAACAATTGAAAAATGAAAGCACAAGATCATTTTTAAGTAAACGGGCATCATCTACACTAATTTATTTGGAAATTACAGCCACACATAATTTTTAATTTTCCGATTCAAAATCAGGTTTAAAAACTTTTTGTTCAAAAATTAGGTGATATTTTAAAATTAAACTAATCTACAAACCCACCCTATTCCATCCACTTCGCTATGTGTGTGTCGTTGTGTGCGGCGTTATGGGTAGTTAGTTGGATTTGTTGGTGGCTTTCTAATACGATCTGCATTGTGGGTGGTTTGTTGGTTGTTGTTTATGGGAGATTTTCTAATTCGATTTGTTGCTTAGCCAGAGTTCTAGGATATTTTTGTTAGTGCTTGGGTTAATTTATGATCAATAAATAATACATGACCTAAAAAATTATGAGATTGCAACTAAAGTTGTAATTGTGACTCACAATGTGTAATGTTAACTAACTAATTTGATAATTTATGATTGAAAACTTTTGATAAATTTATTTAATAATATGTGATCGTGAAATAAGTTGTGACATATAAAATTTGTAATATGTTATCGAGAAATAATATGTGATCTATTAATTTGATAATTTGTGAGTTATAAAATTTATGATTTATGACAGAGAAATAATGTGTGACCAATTAATTTGATAATTTTTTATGTATAAAATTTGTGATTTGTGACTGATAAATAATACGTGACCAATTAATTTATAAATTTTTTACAGATAAATAAGTTATTATCTATGAAATTTGTGATCTATGACGATGACGTTTCTTGATTGTGATTAGTCAATAACTCTGATCATAAATTGTATAGTAATGTGACATTAATATATTTAATTAACAAAATTTATTTATGACCTAATTTTGAAACTTTTGAAATTGTATCTTCTAACAACCAAAATATTTTTAATTATCTAGTTAATTAATAAAATTTATTTATGAACTAATTTTTTAAACTTTAAAACATACTTCTTAATTTTAAATTGTATCTTGAAACTACCTTCAAACGTGTATTATTTCCTTAATTTATTGCTTATGCCCACTATAGTGATTTTGTCCAAGAAATGACTACAAAAAAATCTGAAAAATAACATTTAAAAAATAATGAATAAAAGGCATGCATCTTTAGGTGCCTAACCGGGTCCTCGTTATATAGTCAAAAGAGGAGTTCGTTATATAGTCAAAAGAGGAGTTGATCTTATTTTTCCAATGGCATTTTGAAAATGCCTCACGCCAAAGTGACATCTTTTCACGCCTTTTAAAATACTGGTATATTGGTCACTCCCACATTACTTTTTAGATTTGTTACTTAGTAATGTAGGAGGATCTGATTCAGACAAAGTCAAGTTGTCACAAAATTCGTTGATGGCGCTGAAGTATCATGAGCTGGCGGATCAAGGTAAAAATGGCAAGTAATCGACGATCTTTCCTAATTGGGGTCGTTTTGGACATGTTTTGATATTTTGGCGATAACTTTGGCTACAGTTATTAGAATCGCGCTCAAGATCCCAATTCGGAAAGCTCTTTTCAGCATGCACGTCGTGGTAATCGAGCTTTGCTCGGTGTGCATTGGTTTCGAGAACAAATTCTGCTGTTTTCCCTTCCGAATCCTCAATTTTAGTTATTTTTTTCCCTTTTTGGTAATATTTCGATTACCTTTTTAACACAGATTACAAATTCGATTTAAGCCAGATTTTTAGGATATTATTTCTTTTATTTCGTATTTCCTTTTGGTTTGAATATTGAGATTTGCTATTTTTGGTAAAATTCCAATAATTATGATTTTTTGTAGCTATATAACCCAGCTTGTGTGTTATTTTCACACATTGGATGATTAATAAAGATTTTGTTCTTGTTTCTTGGCATTTTCTCTTATTTCTTCCGTGTTAATTGTCTGCTGAAACCAGCTTGCGGAATAATCACTATTCTGTCTGGCGTCACCTAGATATTAGTTGACACAGAAATATTTTTCACTTAGGGTCCATTTGATAGAAATGTGGAAAATGAGTGGAAAGAAAATGTTTTACAGTGAAGTTTTTTTTCCTAAAAATTATTTTATTGGAAATTGTAATTAATTGTGTTTGATTGGTATAATTTTTCATGAAAAATGTTGAAAGTTTGGTGTCCGTTTGACTTTATTTTTTATGAAAATTGTCCATTAAAGTGATAATGCTTTCTATTATTGGGTCTAGAATTTGTTTCAATTGCAAAAAAGAAAAAAAATTGAAAAAAATAATCATACCGAATATCATTCGTTTTACTTTGTTTTGCATGAAAAATGTCAATAAAAGTGAAATTTTTTTTTACCATTGTGTCTAAAATTTCTTCCATTTGCAAAAAAAATAAAAATAAAAACTGGAAAATATTTACCTACCAAAATATTAAGAATTTATTTTCTTCAAAAATGTGGAAAATTTGAAAAGTTGAAAAATATTTTCCCGGAAATGTTTTACCAATCAAACACTACAAAAGTTGGATATCAAACGGACCCTTAATTCACCAAGAACTTGAATTTCAATTTTATAAATACAAGTAACCTGCAATATATTAAACAATTCAAATAAAAGAAAGGAAAAAAGGGATGTTAGAGTTTTATTAATTCTATATAATGAAAAGTGAATACAAAACCTAAATATAAAGAGACTATATATAGTCTAAAATAAAAGAAATTAAAAAGACTATTATACCCTTAACAAACAAACAATAAAATAAAATAATATTATATTTCTTAATATCTCCTCTCAAACTCACGATGCTTGCAGATGCGGCAGCTACAAGTATCGTGAGTTTGTAAGAAACCAAAAACGATGAATCGAATCGAATGAACACCATGTCTGCAAGTAGCCAACACAACCACATAATCTCAACAAATTCAAACGTATGCAAATTTCAAATCCAAATATACCGAACAAAAAACAAACCAAATTTTCAATCTCATCAACTGGGCCAACTGCAAACCAAATTTTCAATCCCACGAACTGAGCCAAACTGCAAACCAAATTTTCAATCCCATCAACTGGGCCAAATATGCAAAACAAATTCCAGATTACTTACAAACTGCGAACCAAATTTCCAATCCCATGAACTTGGCATATACCAAACCAAATTCTCAAGTTACGTCTTATAACCAAAAGTTTAAAGAAAACTCTAAATAAGCTTAAGAGAAGAAAGACCCAACTCCGAACAAAAGCCACCAATAACAACTCTCGCGGCCCAAAACAAAACATCGAATAGCCAACAAAACCCATGGCCCAAATCAAAATTTTCAGCCCACACAAGCTAACAATCCACCATAAAATCAAACCAATTAAATAATTGGTCCAATTACTCCAACAACCCAAACAACCCAATAAACACAACCAACTCACAAAAGAAGCTAGATTGCAACTCAAACAAATTAACACTCAAAAGCAGTCCACACTAAATAACAAACCTAATATAACAAGCCCAATAAACTAAATATTCACACTCAACCTTTTGCCCAATTACAATGTCAACAATAGGACCATTACCCATTCCAAGCCCATTAGACTTTCATTCCCAGCTAATACTATAACCCAAGCCCAATTAATGTGATCACAAATTAAACCAACCCAACAAATAAATACCCAGCCCATTAACCCATCAATCTAATAAACCAAACTGGCTCAAAACCTTCATCTTCTTCCCGTGAAGTGAAATTGTTCTTGATTCCACATAATGCTCTAAAAACTTTCCCAGAATTACACCGTTGTCCCACATCACTGAACCAACTACTCAAGGAGATTACGCTTATGTGGGGAATTCTATAGCCCCTTATGTCCAAGAACAACGCCTTTGTCTCCCAATCCTCTCTTTAACTTCGCATTGACGCCTGCCCTTTTTTTCTTTAGCGATTTTTTTTTCCGTAAAGAATAACCCCTGGAATCAATTAATGAAGATAGAATGATACATGAAGGTTTCAAACAAGTGGGATTTCATCAATGGAATCGTCAGCTGGCATAATGACTGAATTACTTGGGCAGCCACCAATTCTGCTATTATGATATCAGATCAACTGCTTTTCTCAGCCAGAGTTTGTCCTTCCCTTGCTCTTATCCAATCCACACATTAGGCTTGCCTTTTACCACATCTTTCTCTTTCTTTCTTGCTCCTTTCGTTCATCTTCTTGTTCTCGCATCGATTTACAACTGTCTGCAAAATCCATAGCAATTGCAGAACAAATTCCAAAGTTCAATAACTAATCCAAAAATAAAAGAATTAACGTAACCATTGAAAATCTTCAAAACCCTTTTGCATATTGGAAAAGTCTCAGACATCCAAGGAATGATAAAAACAGCACTAGCTCTCAAGCCTGGCGAAGGTAAAAGCTCTTAGGCGGCCACTGCGAAGAAAAACATATTGCTAGCCGGACGAGCCGGGAACGAAATTCAAAGGTTATGTATTATAGCTCTGATACTATGTTAAACAATTCAAATAAAAGAAAGGAAAAAAGGGAGGCTAGAGTTTTATTAATTCTACGTAATGAAAAGTGAATACAAAACCTAAATATAAAGAGACTATATATAGTCTAAAATAAAGGAAACTAAAAAGACTATTTTACCCTTAACAAACAATAAAATAAAATAATACTATATTTCTTAACACAATATATGAATCAAAACATTATACTGAATTTATCTATTAAGTCTTTATTTGAGTTGGCTTTATAAATCTACAAACAATGATTAACTAGTTGATTCGCCTAGGTCATTAACTAAATAACAATCAAATCATTTTTATTTCTAGGGCAACAGGTCAAAAATTAACAACAAAGGTATTATCTTTGCACAATAGAAAAGAAACTTCTAAATTCTAATACGAACTTTATTGGGTTAGCTGATGTTACTTGTAGAGCAACTATGCGTACTCATACATACAGCTTAGTGAATAAGGTCACATTTATACTTATAGTCGATAATGATTATTCTCAGGGCTGACCTAATTCCTCTAGTTGTGTTTGACAAGTCTAATTTTTCAAGGAAAGTGGAAAATGAATTTCATTTCCCACTTTTTGACTTATTTGATTGACAAAATTTGTTATGGAATTGCCTTTGAATTGTATTCGATATAGTAATTTTTTTAATTTTTTTAATTGGAACAAATTTTAAACCCAATGGTAAAAAAAAAAAAATTATCACTTTAATGGATAATTTTCATGAAAAATAAAGTCAAACGAACATCAAACTTTCAACATTTTTCAGGTGAAAAATTATACCAATCAAACACAATTAATTACAATTTCCAGTAATAACCAACAGATTACCAATGAATTACCAACGGATTATTATTTTATTATTCTTAAAAATTATATATTAAATTACCGACGAAATTACCAACGAAAGTCTTCCGTTAGTATAATTTTGTTGCTAATCCGTCAGTAAAAAATAAAAAATAATTAAATGATAAATTAAATAATTTATCAATGACTTTACCAACGGATATTTCCGTTGGAAAGGAAAAAAAGAATGAATAAAATAATTTTCAATGTAAAACATTTCCCTCTAAAATTTTCGCTTCCCACTAAGTTTTTTCTATTTCCTTCTAAAGCTGTTTGAATCCAACTTTCCCTTTGTCTTTCTCACGCCAAATCGCTCTCCCTTTCTTCTCAAATCACCATTACCATTTCTCACGCCAAATCGCCCCATTTTTGGAACCTAACTTTCCCTTTCTCATTCTCACACCTAATCGCTCTCCCTTTCTTTTCAAACCACTCTGCCATTCTCATTTCTCACGCCAGATCGGCCCATTTCTGGAGAACCCGCAAGAAACCCCAAACGGTAGGGTAATCTGCTAAAAGGTAGGGTTTGAAATTTCACGTTTTGCTGGGATTCATTGTTGTTTACTACGATTCATATTCCTGCTCCAGAATAAATTTATCTTATGCTAGAAATTTTAATTTCTTTACCTCCATTCTCATTACTCTGAGTTCCCAGGGCAGCAAGATATTCTGAGTTTTCTTAGTAATGTTTGTAAATTCATAAATTTTAGATAAGTAAATGCATCTAGGTAAATGTCAATAATGTTGTAATGAATAGTTTGAGTCCGTTGGATACACATATATATGGGGTTTATGAGGTGGGTTCTGTTCTTCTAATGTATTGCTTTAAAGATTAACAGTATTCTTTGAATTTTGTTTTTGTGCTTTTACCATAGAGTGACTTTTGTTGTTTAGGTTCTCAGTGATCCTGCGCAGAAAATGGTTTATGATGAAATTCATGGATATGCTTTGACTGCAATTAATCCTTTCTTGGATGATTCCAGCCTAAAGGATCATGTATTTGTTGATGAGTTTAGCTGCATAGGTACGCATTTGAGAACATAATTTCACAAGAATCAAGGGTCAGTTTTACCCTGTTCTGTTGATATTTTGATTTTGAAAGAAAAATAAAAGAACTTTTGAATGTTCAAAATTGGTGTACATTTTGTTTCTTATATTATCATATATATATATATATATATATATATATATATTCATGATGGAAGTAAATAATACTTTGTGATACTAAATTGAAATTGGGGCTTATTTGATCCCAATTACCGAAGAAGAAAAATACCAATATTTGAACTGAAAGCATATGATCTTTTGTCATTTCAAAATGACCTCTGTGTGTGTTGTTATACCTTTGAATTGACAGAATCTCTCATTCTTTCCATTTCTTTGTGCAGGCTGCAAGAATTGTGCCAATGTTTGCCCAGATGTATTTAGCATCGAGGAAGACTTTGGAAGAGCTAGAGTTTATAGCCAGTTTGGAAACTCTGAATCAGTTCAACAAGCAGTTGAAAAGTTGGTAGATCATGGTTTATAGATTAAGTTCTATGTTGCAGCTTGCTTTTTGAATTTGGGAAACTTCATCACTGCATATTGAAGGAAAACAAAAGTAAGAACTTCAGGTTTATCACAAACACTGCAATAGAGTTTTTCTTACCTTAAAAGACCGACCAACCATATATTTCTTGAAAACTGAATTGTGATTGTATATTTCTTGAAAACTGAATTGTGATTGTTTAATAGTGTTAATAATTAGTTTATATGAACAATAATATTAATGAAGCACTGATCTATGTGAATAGGTGCTCACTGCATTGGATGAAGTTTTTAGTCAGTTTCTTCATCCTCTAAGCCCCAAATTTTGTTTTTAGTCAGTTTCTTCACTGATTTAATTGATTTTTCTTTTGTTGTTGGTTAAGAGTGGAGGAAGCTGCGAGTGGAGGAGATTTGAGCTTGAGGAGAAGAAGTATGATGTGATGCGAGCTCAAACAAAGCTGGTTTTGAATGTTATGAGGCAACAGATCACTGAGGTTGTTGACAGGTGCAGGGGGTAAGTTCTTGTTAATTATTTGCTGGTTGGACAACTTGCCTGATCCCTATTTCTTGTTAATTCTGCAGCTTGCTCTGTATTATTAACTTCTTTGATATTGATATTTATTAATAGCCTATTTATGCTTTATATTTCTAGTTATATTTTGATATTCCTATTTATCTGGTATTTTCTGCATTCTTGATCATGAAATGGAGTCTTAGTTGATTCTTGTTGAACTTTTTTGATATCTATGGTCATCGACTAGAGGTTATGATACAACTTTTGAACTATTCTTAGTATACTTTTATACTTAATTTGTGTTTTTCTTTGCCCGACCCAAATCTTCTTGTTGTTCACTACATGGCTTTTTTAGAGATTCATTGTTAATTGCTAAGATCGAGCTATAAGTCTTCTGAGACTAGTAAATACAATGGGAAGGTGGAAGACAAATTTTGAAAGGCCTCTAGTGCCTCTAGGCCTCTACTTCCAGTTTCATCTAATTGTCAAGGAGTCTCCATCTCTCTGCTGTTATCATGATTGTGTTAGGAATATATATACATATTGCTAGTTGAAATGGGGAAAGTCAAAGTAATGAGTTATTTGTCTATTTGATGATTTAATGAACAAATATTTAGATTTTATGTTATGCTTGGAGTTCAATGAAATAAGAACACCTCTCCTTTTTTACTTTTTTTTTTCAGTTAAAGGACTGTTGGCATATATAATTGTTCATCTGTTACCTGCTTAAACATGTCTAGGAATGTAAGGGGTTAGATGGCAGTATGTGTGTTAAGTTGCATGTATGGAGAAGTCTTGAAATAACAATCATAGTAGTATGTTTTAAGTTGCATGTATTTGCATAACAGCTGATGAAGTTATGTGTTTCAATTCTAGCATGGAACCACAATAATGTGATGGTGTAACTTGGTGAAGAAAATGATGGATAACTTCAAAAATCAAGTGTTTACATAAATGGTATGACCTCGTGACTTCAAGAAGAGGAAATGTCTCGAATAGTTGGATGATGGAGCTGCTAAAAACACGGGAGGAATTTAAACAGTAATTCAATTTTTTTTATTAGTTTTTTTTTTTCAAGTTTGCGATAAAAATAGTGACGGAAATCCGTAGCTAATCACCAATGCACCTAAATCCGTAGGTAATTTGCGACGAAAAAATTGTAGCTAATACCGTTGCTAATTAGCTACAACTGTGTCCATCGCTAAACACCGACATAATATTTTTTCGCTAATTATCGACGGACAAATAATTTCGTCCCTAAATTTATCGGCGGGGTGTTTGCCGACGGATTTACCGACGGGCGAAATCTGTCTCTGAAGCCCATTTCCAACGGATTTTGGGGCTTCAGCGACGGATCATTCCGTCTCTGAAGCCGCTTTTTTTCTTGTAGTGTAAGAGCTATTGGGCTGATCGATGCTTATTTCTTGTTTAGAATTCAAGAGAAATTGCATTATTTTTTTCTGAAGTGGAGGTCAGATACTTGATTCCTTTAGGAGTTTATTAGGTGCAAGGATGGTTGAGGCTTGTATATGCGAAAAGAATTGGTTTCAAATTAAGAATGAACCTATAGTGCTGCACCAATATTTAGATGAAGTGGAAGCATTTGATGATTCAATGAAAGTTGTGACTGGTTGTTTATATTTTCTATTACCATATTTTTAAAGATTCTATTATCTATCTAGTATCTAATACTATGATGATATAACGAATGTATTTGTTTGACAATAGAGACTATGAATCACGTGTGACAACAATTGGTGTTTGAGTATATACGAGAAACTGAATTCGTAACAATATACAACGGTAAGCTTGTGTAATTGTTATGTTTAGACATTATAAACAATTGATTTATTATTATGGTTGGTTATCTTTCTGTTTAATCAGTAGTTTTATTTTTCGGATATAATTACGATGTCTTGTTGAATATCATTATATTTTTTGGGCTTTATATTTAGCTTAGTAGACTTGTATTGTAACGTTATCGTAACATCTTAGCCTAAAATGACAAATAAAAATTATATTTTAGTTTATTGTGATTTCACTTTGATTTAGTTGGTATTTAAATTTGCAGTAAATATATTTAGTATGTTTTAGATTTATTACTAGTAAAATATAAATATTTATTGAATTCAATGAATTAATGTCATAAAAGTGGACGGACAAAAAAATATGCAGCGAAATCGACGGTTTAAAACCGGACCAAACCGTTAGGTTTAAGTTTGAGTTTTTTTCAAACCGTTCAAAATGGTTTGGTTTAAGTTTGAGTTTTTCTCAAATCGGTTTAAACGGTTTGATTTGAAAATTTGTCAAAAATCGCAAAAGTGCAAGAATCTATAGTAAATTTCGTACTCAATGATTGTCTGCTATAAAAGGACAAAGGCTTCAAAAGTAATGGGCGTGCTTTTTAGGTTTGCAATAATTTAAAATTATTCCGATCAAAGTGGTAACTTTTTAATTGCATATGGTATTCAATAAAATTAGCCGGTATAATAAATAAGATGTTAACTTTTTTTTTTTTATTGAAAATAGACTCTAAGGGTATAATTTGTGTATACATTATTTGACCTTTGACATTTTTTCCTTGTATAATTTAACTTGTTATGATCTGATCCGGTATACCAAACGTGTCCTACCGACTCATGAAACGCGATATGTATAAGTCATTAAGTGATTTTTGGGAAAAGAAAGGTAATCCTAATATACAGTGGAATTTGATGCGCTATAAAACCTTCTTCAAGACGACTCATGAAAAGAAACCGAGAAAAAGGGAACCCGAAGATAGTTCAAATGGCCATCCTTCAACCAGCTGTACCTAAAGGTGCTGTACAGATATCTTTTTCGCCTGCCTGGAGAATTAAATTCCATAGGCATTATGTATGTTTTTTGAACTTAGAAGAAGTGATTTAAATAAATATCTCTCTCCCTTTTGTAATAACTTGAGTTTTAGTTCAAGTCCTCGTATAGAGATAATTATTTCATTTAAAAGTTTAAATTATTTGAAATGAATGTGCGCACATCTTTTATAAATGAGACAAGTACGTATTAATTTTAATAATTAGATATACTGAGACTTAAACCGTGTCCTACGTCTAGTTCTAACACAAATATGCACCGCTAACTACTTCATCCGAGAGGATTACTCTATTAAAATGTACACACGTCCATTTAAATTTTGTCTTTAACAATATAGGAATCCTGTGCTATAATTTTAAATGAGGTAAATAATTTCAAGCCGAAAGTTGGTAAAGAAATAGGGAGAATCAACAAATAAAATTAATATTAGTAGGTTTCCAAAACTTAATTAAGTGGAAAAGCGATATATATTCAACATGTTAGGCCTCATACGACTATATTCTTAAAAAAATGTTTAACATGTAGCCCCTATTTGGTAGGAATTAAAAATGATGATGCAAGAAATCGTACCTGGGTCGACCCGGACCGGATGAAAGAGTTCCACCCGCTCTGCCTCCAAATACCTGAAATAAAGGCGTTGAGGTGTGTCCTCGTAGCCCCTCCGATGCTTAAGTTAGTCAAACGGCCAAGAGATATTTTACATAACTAATGTTTTGTGGGAAAAAAGACGTACCTTATTCATGGGGAGGGCACACCTATTTATATAGGGCGGTGATAGAGTCCTAGATGGATTGATATTCTTTTTCCTAGGGGATGTTTGTGTTGCGCTAGGACTGTATAACCTTCTTTGGGAATGCCGAGATTTATGGTAAGTAGAGAGGTATAACAGTTAGGTTGAACTAGGTTTCCATGAGCACGTGTACTCGAAAAGGGGGGGCACGTGACGTTTGGTCCGTACGTGGGGTGCACGACCCCGACCTCGTGTATCGAGAAGGACGCCACAAGTGAGGAACAACCTCGACCTCGAGGTCATGCACTTCTTCGCTGGGCTTTCGCAATACCTCGAACCCGACCTCGATGGGCCACACGTATGGGCCAGATGTGATAGCCCAAGGTAGAGGTCGGGTACACATGTTGTATCATCATAAGCCCCCGTGCATCGAGCCCGTCGATGGTGGGTAAGCCCCGAATGGCGGGGTCCGGTGCATAGAGAGACGTTCTGGGATCGAGCTGGAATTGTTGGGCCTTGATGGGCCGCCACGTGTCGGAGTCGTGTAGGTTGGCAGGTAAAAAACAAAGATGAGCGACACGTGGCACGAACCAACGCCCTGGATTGAAAGACTTTTCACCTTCCTCAGGCCCCCTATAAATACCCCACTTTTTACCATTCATTTTTTCACCTTTTACTCTCAACGTCAGTCGAGATCGAGATCGGGGTTCGTTTAGCGTCCACCTTAAGAGGTAAGTGTTCGAGCTTTTAAGTTATTTATTTATCATGTCTAGTAGTAGTAGTGAGGGGTCGAGTGGCAGTAGTAGTAATAGTGCGACGTCTAGAAGCTCGAACCTGAATAGACCCGAACCCGATCAGTCGTCACTCATCCCCATTGCAGTGCCCCTATCCTCTCAGCCCGAGGTCGAGTCTGTCATGTCGTACCCTAGGATAGCGACCATGTATAAGGAACACGTGGTCATAAAAATAGCGAGGGAGTTCGGGATTATGCCTACTTGTGACGTTAGGACACCCGGCCCCGATGAAACCATTTTGGATGCTCGGGACGGGGAGATGACTTTTTTTAGAGACGCCTTAAAGGCCGGGCTTAGGTGGCCGCTGCATTCGTTTTTTATCGACTTCCTCACCTCGTACTTAGTCTGCCCGGGCCAGCTAGCCCCGAATGGCTGGAGACTACTAGTATATTTCTTTATATTATGTAGATGTCTCGGGGTTGTTCCTAGGGTCGACCTTTTAAGAATGGTCTATGACTTGAAATACTCGCCGGGGTATAATTGTTTTGTGTACTTGTCAGCAAAGGGGGGATTTAGGACGCCTGATACCCCGAGCTCACTTCGGGGTTGGAAAGAGAGGTTCTTTTTTGTTAGGCCCCAAAACCCCGACCATCCTTTCAGGCCGATGTGGTCCGTCCCCGATAAGGACAGTTTTAACGAGGGTCAAGCCTACTTCGAGGTCTTGGAGAGAGATAGGCTTAGGTTAGTTAATCACGACCCACTGGCGGCTAAGGTTGATTTCCTGCTCGAGGAAGACACCCTCGACCTTGCCAACGTGAGGGGCATCGAGGGTATGAGTCTAATTCTTTTCTTTCTTTGAGGTCAATCTCGAACTGAGATCGAGCTAATAACATGGCATATTTTTTGTTCGCAGAATTAGAGATGTCGTTCAACCCGTCTGCTCTGCTTGCCAACGTGCACAAAAAGTCCAAGGGCCCGAAACCGAAGCCACCGGCCCCGTCCAGAGGGAAGAAAAGGGCTCGGGATCATACCTCGAGCCAGATACCCAGTGGGCCTGGGCAGACATCGAGGAGCCCTGGGCACAACCCCCATCCTTCTCCCCGACCATCAGCCTCTCGGGGACCTGCCGAGGTGGTGGACCTCGACGATGAAGGTCCTCTTGGTCAAGAGGCACTCGAGGATCACGCTCGATGCCCCCTGATACCCTCCATGGTCGCGAAGTTCAAAAATGAGGTCGACCCGGGTGAAGGAGTTCGAGCGTTGGAGTTGATTTCGTTGAAGGTATGTTTATGCTGTCGTGCTTTTGTCTTGCAAAAATTGTAGTTACTGAAGTCGGTTCTGGTTTTAACCTTGTGTAGGCCCTGAGCATGGCGAGGGGATTGTCATTGAGGAGCCTCGAGGCAACCAGCAAGGTAGAAGAGCTCGAGGCTTTGTTGGGAAAAAAGGAAGATCGTATTAGAGAGCTCGAGGTCGAGCGGGATCTCACTCGCATCGAGATCCGGAAGGTTCGGGATCAAATGGGCGAGGTGAAGGATGAGGTCGAGGAGGTGAAGCTGGAGCTGCTCCAGGTCAAGAAAGGGGTCGAGGAACAAATGGCCAGGGCTCGAGCTCAAGCGATCGAGGAGTTCAAGAACTCGGATGAGCAAAAGACCCTTCTCGGGGAATATGGCTCGGGGTCATACCATTACGGCCTGAGGCTGGCCAGGTCCTTTCTTCGCACGAAGCTGCCCGAGGATGCGAAGCCCCTTATCGAGGACCTCAAGTCGGTTAGTGAGCTTGCCAATGATCTCGAACTCTCTGAGTCCGAGCCCGAGGATCCTGCAGTCGAGGAGGTCGATACCCCTGGGGATGAAGATCCAGCAGGCCCAACGGACCTAGACTAGGAATATCCTCGACCCTGAATGTAATATGTTTTTGTATTTTGTTTTTGAAAAAATGTACAAGTACATTGCCCGACCTGGTTTTAATGAATGATCGATATTTTTACTTCGCGTGTTCACGTATTTATTTTTTGTATGTCGTCGGTGTTTACTATATGAGTTCGAATTTTCTTCTCAGTAGAGGGATTTAAACAGCTCGAGCGTGTTATAGCTTGGTCGTTTTATGAACGAGCTCGAGCGTGTTACTTGGCTCATTTCTGGGCCAAGTAGCTCGGTCGTGTTATGAACGAGCTCGAGCGTGTTACTTGGCCGATTTCTGGGCCAAGTAGCTCGGTCGTGTTATGAACGAGCTCGAGCGTGTTACTTGGCTCATCTCTGGGCCAAGTACCTCGGTCGTGTTATGGACGAGCTCGAGCGTGTTACTTGGCTCATCTCTGGGCCAAGTAGCTCGGTCGTGTTATGGACGAGCTCGAGCGTGTTACTTGGCTGGCCATTCTGGGCCAAGTAGCTCGGTCGTGTTATGAACGAGCTCGAGCGTGTTACTTGGCCGATTTCTGGGCCAAGTAGCTCGGTCGTGTTATGAACGAGCTCGAGCGTGTTACTTGGCCGATTTGTGGGCCAAGTAGCTCGGTCGTGTTATGAACGAGCTCGAGCGTGTTACTTGGCTCATTTCTGGGCCAAGTAGCTCGGTCGTGTTATGGACGAGCTCGAGCGTGTTACTTGGCTCATCTCTGGGCCAAGTAGCTCGGTCGTGTTATGAACGAGCTCGAGCGTGTTACTTGGCCGATTTCTGGGCCAAGTAGCTCGGTCGTGTTATGAACGAGCTCGAGCGTGTTACTTGGCCGATTTCTGGGCCAAGTAGCTCGGTCGTGTTATGGACGAGCTCGAGCGTGTTACTTGGCTCATCTCTGGGCCAAGTAGCTCGGTCGTGTTATGAACGAGCTCGAGCGTGTTACTTGGCCGATTTCTGGGCCAAGTAGCTCGGTCGTGTTATGGACGAGCTCGAGCGTGTTACTTGGCTCATCTCTGGGCCAAGTAGCTCGGTCGTCTCTGGGCCAAGTAGCTCGGTCGTGTTATGAACGAGCTCGAGCGTGTTACATTACTTTTTGTAGCCCGTACGGGTGTTTATAACGAGCTCGAGCGTGTTACTTGGCTCATCTTGGGCCAATAGCTCGGTCGTGTTATGGACGAGCTCGAGCGTGGTTACTTGGCTCATCTCTGGGCCAAGTAGCTCGGTCGTGTTATGGACGAGCTCGAGCGTGTTACTTGGCCGATTTCTGGGCCAAGTAGCTCGGTCGTGTTATGGACGAGCTCGAGCGTGTTACTTGGCTCATCTCTGGGCCAAGTAGCTCGGTCGTGTTATGAACGAGCTCGAGCGTGTTACTTGGCCGATTTCTGGGCCAAGTAGCTCGGTCGTCTTATGAACGAGCTCGAGCGTGTTACTTGGCCGATTTGTGGGCCAAGTAGCTCGGTCGTGTTATGGACGAGCTCGAGCGTGTTACTTGGCTCATCTCTGGGCCAAGTAGCTCGGTCGTGTTATGGACGAGCTCGAGCGTGTTACTTGGCTCATCTCTGGGCCAAGTAGCTCGGTCGTGTTATGAACGAGCTCGAGCGTGTTACTTGGCCGATTTGTGGGCCAAGTAGCTCGGTCGTGTTATGGACGAGCTCGAGCGTGTTACTTGGCTCATCTCTGGGCCAAGTAGCTCGGTCGTGTTATGGATGAGCTCGAGCGTGTTACTTGGCTCATCTCTGGGCCAGGTAGCTTGGTCGTGTTACTGTATTGCCTGTGGTATCGACCTCGAACACTTTTGTTGCGAAAACGGCTGAACCGATTAAGATCGAGGTCGGTGTTTATGATAATGTTTTGACGGAGACAACTAGCTGCCGTAATGGACTTGAGTGTTCTTAAAATAACTGATGTTACACGGCATATAGGCCATATTGAGAACTGAAGAGTACTTGGGCACGCAGGCCATAATAAGAAAAATAAACTGACTATCCAAACTCCGAGTAACTGACGCCCGCTTTTTCTTGACTACTTATAGTAAATTTTTAAATTGTCCGCGTTCCATGGCCTAGGGAGTGGCTTCCCAGAGGTGTCCCTCAAACTGTATGACCCCGCCCTCACTCTTCGTATCACTTCATAAGGCCCCTCCCACGCGGGTCCTAATTTTCCCGGGGGGTGGCCTGCGGCTGCAGCACTCCGGAGAACCAAGTCCCCGACTCTAAATCTCCTTGCTTTGACCCGAGTGTTGAAGTGTTTGGCTGTTCTGTTTTGATAGCTGGCTGCCTTGATAGAGGCCTGCTCCCTTACTTCCTCGAGCAGGTCGAGATGTTCGGTTGTTTCCCCTGCGAATGTTTCAGTCAAACTCTGAGTTGGGAGGCTAACCTCGATTGGAACAGTGGCCTCCACGCCGAAGGCTAGCATGAAGGGAGTTTCGCCGGTCGCGGTTTTGTGAGAGGTCCTGTATGTCCATAATATGGTGGGCAGTTCCTCTGGCCAGTTGCCCTTTGCTTCTCCAATCCTCGTCCGGAGGTCATGCAGGATTATACGATTGGTAACCTCGAGAGGCCGTTGCTTTGAGGATGCGCAACCGACGTTAGCCGGTGGTCAATCCCGAGATTGTTGCAGAAGTTTTTGAACTGCGCATTATCAAACTGCCTCCCGTTATCTGATATCAATACCCTGGGTATCCCGAATCTGCAAATGATAGACCTCCATACGAATGACCTGACTTTGGGCTCGGATATGGTTGCCAGTGGCTCGGCTTCTACCCACTTGGTGAAATACTCTATTGCTACGATGACGAATTTGAGCTGTCCTCTGGCCAACGGGAAAGGCCCGAGGATATCAACTCCCCACTGCTCGAAGGGCGCGACGCATGGGATGGATGTCAATTCCTCGGCGTGAGTATGTACGACGTTGCCAAACCTCTGGCATTTGTCACACCTCCTGACATATTCTGATGCATCCTTCTTCATGTTGGGCCAGTAGTATCCATACCTTATGAGTTTGTACGCCAGCGCACGAGCCCCTTGGTGATTCCCGCATACGCCTTCGTGAACCTCTTCCAAGGCTTGAAGAGATTCGGAGGGCCTGAGACACCTTAGGTATGGTAAAGTAAGACTTCGGCGAAACAACATACCCCTGATTATACAATACCTCGCTGCCCTGGTCTTAATGCTTCTTGCCTGTCGATGATCTGAGGGTAGGGTTCCGCTGCTCAGGTATTCTATTATAGGGTCCATCCAAGAGGGGTTGTCCTCAATATCCATTACACTGGGCTTTTGGCCGATGCTGGGTTCCATTACCATCTTCAAGTGCACCGTTCTGTCAAGTCCATCGGTTCCCATAAACATGAGTCTGGACAGGGCATCGGCTCTTGAGTTGTCGGCTCTTGCAATCTTCGTGATCTCGCAACTCTTGAACTTTCTTTGTAGGTCATGCGCTTTCAAACAGTACAGGCTCATCTTTTCGTCTTTCTTCTCAAAGGTGCCTTCGGTCTGGGCGACTACTAGCTGGGAGTCACTGAATACATTAACATTCTTTATTCCCAGGTTGTATGCCAACTCCAGTGCCAAGATGACGGCCTCATACTCTGCCTCGTTGTTGGTGGCTTCAAATTCGAATCTGAATGCGCATTGAATTTCAGTTACTCCCGTTGGGTCAGTGATGATAACTCCGGCACCTGACCCCGCACTGTTCGACGCTCCATCAACGTATATTTTCCAAACTTCTGAGGTCAAGATCGGGTCTCTATCCTGTGGCCCCCGAGATCTGGGGGTAAGCTCGGCGATGAAATCTGCCAATGCTTGCGCCTTGATCGCTGGTCGCGGCTTGAACTCAATGTCGAACTCCCCCAGTTCGATTGCCCACTTGAGTAATCTACCCAAAACATCTGGCATCTGGAGTATGTGCCTTAGAGGTTGGTTAGTGAGGACAACAATTGGGTGCGACTGAAAGTACTGGCGAAGTTTTCGGGCCGCTACAACCAATGCAAGAGCAAGCTGCTCAGCCAATGTGTACCGAGTCTCTGTATCCAGGAGCACTTTACTTATGTAGTATACGGGTCGCTGCACTTTACCAACATCTTTTACCAGAACCGCACTCACCGCACCTTCGGAGACCGCTAGGTATAGTAGCAACGTATCACCAGTATCGGGCTTCACGAGTACCGGCGGGGTGGCCAATGTCTCCTTCAGCTCTTGAAAGGCGGTCTTGCATTCTTCGTTCCATTCAAAGCTCTGGTTGCCTCTCAAAAGTTTGAAGAATGGTAGACATTTTTCTGCTGCACGAGACACGAACCTGTTTAGTGATGCGACTCGGCCTGTAAGCTTCTGGATATCCCTCTTACACTTGGGTGGTTCCATCGACACCAATGCTTCTATCTTGTCGGGGTTGGCCTCTATCCCCCTGTGGGTGATCATGAACCCCAAGAACTTACCGGACGCCACCCCAAAGGCACACTTAGCTGGGTTTAGCTTCATCCTGTATCTTCGTAGTGTTGCGAATACCTCTTCCAAGTCGGCAATGTGGCGGTCTACCCGCTTACTTTTGACAACCATATCATCAACGTAGGCCTCAATGTTTTTCCCGATCATATTAGCAAAGACTTTATTGACGAGTCTTTGATATGTGGCTCCCGCATTCTTCAAACCAAATGGCATGACCCTGTAACAGTAGATGGCTGAGTCTGCCATGAATGAGGTCTTCTCCTGATCATCCTCTGACATTAGAATCTGGTGGTACCCTGAAAAAGCGTCCAAGAAGCTGTATAACTTGTGACCCGAGGTACTGTTCACAAGATTGTCAATTCGTGGCAGGGGATAGCTGTCCTTGGGGCATGCTTTGTTGAGGTCGGTGAAGTCGATGCATACTCGCCACTTTCCGTTCGCCTTCTTCACTAGGACCACATTGGCGAGCCACTCCGGGTATTGCACCTCCCTATGAAGTTGGCCTTCATAAGTTTCGCAATTTGCTCCTGAATGACTTCCCTTCTTTCTGGTGCAAATTGTCTCCTTCTCTGCTTCACCGGTCTAACGTTCGGGTTGACGTTGAGTTTATGCGAGACAACCGTGGGGTCTATCCCAGGCATGTCCTCTACGCTCCATGCGAATACGTCGGCATGGCGAGCCAAGCAATCGATTAGTTTACCCTTAGTTACGCTGTCCAGACCCTGGCCAATTGTGACCTTCCTGCCAGGCTCGAGCTCGACCTCATCCATTTTCTCCACCGGCGCGAGCCGTCCCCAACGATCGGGCTCGAGTTCCATTTCTGCTACCTGCATGACGTCCAACTTGATCTCCTTCACGCTCGCGACATAACACTGTCTAGCCACTGTCTGGTTTCCCCGACCCCTCTGCTTGTAGGGAACTTTACCGCCAGGTGGTACGTTGAGACGATTGCTTTGATACCATTTAGCAGTGGTCGGCCAAGTATGGCGTTATAGGCCACAGGTGTGCGAACCACTTGGAACGCTGTGATCTGTGTTATCTGCTTCCCTCCCGACCCCAAGGTAAGGGGTAAGTCAACAACCCCCTCCGGGACAACAATACCTCCTCCAAATCCCTGAAGAGGCGTCTTCACCGGTCTGAGCTGTTCCGTCGAGATACCCATCTTTTCGAAAGCCTCATGTGATAGTACATTGGCTGCACTACCATTGTCTACCAAGATCCTTTTTACCTCAAAATTAGCGATGATTGCCGATATAACCAGGGCGTCGTCATGAGGAAAAGACACGCCTTCCAAATCCTTTGCTCCGAAAGTTATGTCCTCCACATTGCTCACGTCTACACTCGAGACGAGGGGGTACAACCTGGCGTACTGCTTACGGCTATTATTTGAGTCTCCTCCCGAGGCCGTTCCACCAATAATGACGTTGATTGTCCCTGCGGTTGGTTGTTGATCCCCCTTGTCACCGGGCTGCCTTGCCTTGTGATGAGTGTTTTGGGGACGCTTGTCCCGACCCACATACGTTCCTAGAAAGCCCCTCTTGATGAGTGATTCGATCTCCCTCTTGAGGGCGAAGCATCCCTCTGTCGTGTGGCCATGGTCTCTGTGGAAGTCACAATATTTACTCTTGTCACGGGCTTCGGGAGGGGACTGTATCTTGGGAGGCCACTTGAGCTCCCTGAGGTCCTTGATCTCCATGAGAATGTTCGACCTCGAGTTGTTCAATCGGGTGAAGGACGTGGGGCCGACTTCTTGTCTCGGTTGACCTCTGGGGAAATCCGTTCGTTGGGTGGACTCGTGAGGTCTCTTCATGTCGGGCTTTCTTACTGGCAGGACGTCTCTTCTCGGGAACATAGTTTCCTCCATGTTAATATACTTTTCCGCCCTGGTGAGCAGGTCGGTTATTGACTTCGGGGGGGTCTTTGATAGGGACATCTTGAACGCTTCGCGCCTTACTGCATATGTAAGAGCAGATACAGCGGCTGTGATGTGTAGGTCCGGGATCAAAAGCCTTTCCTTGTTGAATTTTGTCATGAAGTTGCGGAGGGTTTCATTGGGCTCTTGTCGCATCTGCATGAGTGATGCGGCTGTCTTCCTGATTCGTTTGCTACTGGCAAAGAAAGCGGAGAACTTGTCGGCCAAGTCCGAGAATGAGGCTATGGAGTTGGGCTCTAGCGTGGAGAACCAATCCCTCGCGGCGTTCGTGAGTGTCTGAGGAAAAGCTTTGCACATTACAGCATCGGGTGCGACCTGTAAGTTCATAACGTCGGTGTATATATTCAGGTGGTTGACAGGGTCCGTCGTCCCGTCGTACTCCTTCACTCTGGGGTATTTGAAACGATCAGGCAGGGGATAGGACAAAACTTCGGGGGTGAACGGCGTGTTCGGGGCAAACCCCACCACCGCCCGTGACTTCTGCAGCATCCCAGCTGTGATTCCTTCTTGAATAATTTTCGCCAAGTCAGTTGGATCCATTGCGATTGACCTCGGCTCGATGGGTTCCTGGGGTATACCCGATGTTCCGGCTTCGTAGTTGATGGGTCCCGGAACCCTAGCATGGGCCATATTGCCACTTTGTGGTGACGGTACCGGGGGTGCGCTTCTCTCCTGTAGCAACTGAGTTAGTGTGGCCACCTGCTGGCGAAGTTCCTCGAATGCGGCTGGTGTGATTGTTGTGAGTGGATACGGTGGTTCTCCTGATGTTACCTCCTGTGGGGGCGGGACGTCCGCAGCGGGAGGCTGATTAGGGGCGGATGAGCTTGCCGGAAGTTGTCCTGAACGTGTGTTAACCATGGCTTTTCGTCACACGGTTCCCACAGACGGCGCCAATGATGATGCAAGAAATCGTACCTGGGTCGACCCGGACCGGATGAAAGAGTTCCACCCGCTCTGCCTCCAAATACCTGAAATAAAGGCGTTGAGGTGTGTCCTCGTAGCCCCTCCGATGCTTAAGTTAGTCAAACGGCCAAGAGATATTTTACATAACTAATGTTTTGTGGGAAAAAAGACGTACCTTATTCATGGGGAGGGCACACCTATTTATATAGGGCGGTGATAGAGTCCTAGATGGATTGATATTCTTTTTCCTGGGGGATGTTTGTGTTGCGCTAGGACTGTATAACCTTCTTTGGGAATGCCGAGATTTATGGTAAGTAGAGAGGTATAACAGTTAGGTTGAACTAGGTTTCCATGAGCACGTGTACTCGAAAAGGGGGGGCACGTGACGTTTGGTCCGTACGTGGGGTGCACGACCCCGACCTCGTGTATCGAGAAGGACGCCACAAGTGAGGAACAACCTCGACCTCGAGGTCATGCACTTCTTCGCTGGGCTTTCGCAATACCTCGAACCCGACCTCGATGGGCCACACGTATGGGCCAGATGTGATAGCCCAAGGTAGAGGTCGGGTACACATGTTGTATCATCAAAAATCATTTTTTAGTAGATTTTAATAGAAATTGTATTTGAAATTTTGTGAATCTCATAAAATATGTGTTTAAAATTAGTTTTTTACTTTCACTAAAATTATCCTACCTAATTAAATCTGTTTGTTATATGCACTTAGCTCATGCTAAATTAAGGCCGGATCTGTAAAGTCGGCTCGTACTTGTGACCGTCGTGGTTTGAGAGGACATAATGATCATAAATTCCTTACACATTAAAACCATTCAATCAATTAATAACATTCGGAAGGACTTACGTTAGCGCCCACAAATTCCACCAATCATATGCTATAGTTTCATTCTCTAATTAGTTCATTAATTACTGGGGCCCCATTTATGGTCGGCTTCATGATAATCTGATAGAGCTGACCTCAACAACCAATGGGAATATGTCATAGGTGTACCTTCCCAATTCAGTGATGTATGTTGATTTGACAACAACCAATCAAGACTTAAGTCATTGGCACAAGTTACCAGCTCGATATTGTTATTGATAAGATAGAAATATGAAAGATACAGACCCATCATTTCCTATAAAAAGGAGGACAATGTCCTTAGGGGGAGGGGGGGGGGGGGGGGGACAACTTCATATTTCAAATATCCAATTTGATAAAAACACGTGTAGTTTGTAAATAATTATCAATAAAAATCATTATTTACATTTGTAGTTGGATTTTGGTTATATAATTTTTAACGTCAAAAAATTAAAATCTAAATTTTAATTTCTATCAATCAGGGGGTGCAATATTTTTTGAAAATATCATGTGTCGGCAATATTTGAATTACATTGCTTTGTCCAATCTATCTCATCTAAGAATTTAAATTATTAGATTGGAAATTTATACATATTGTTTATATTTATATTTTTTACATGTACATAGTAATATTGAATTAAGTGAAGTAGATATAATGTCTATTCTGCTTGATATAAATTATAATTCAACTGAAAATTGAAATTTAGACTTTAGTGAATCTTTTGCGGATCGATTTTTAACTGATGGAGGCATATTATGTTCATATAAATAGAAATAGTTATTATCTAATAATTAAGATGCAACAGTAATATGGTGAAAAGTCGACTCGGCGATTTGACAACTCGGGAAATTAGATGATCTTTACAAATGGACTCTGGCATTGAAAAAAACTAATTAAACCCTCAATTGTAGATTTTAACTTAGCATTATTTCCACTTCCCATACCCAGGCCCCCAGTTGTGAACGCCACCAGAATAAACAGTGCATTGTAAAGAAATTTTCAGAATATTAAGGATATATCACCACTTGCTTCAAGAGTACATACATATACACTTTAGAATTTCCCTGTTCGAGGACTATTATTTGAATTAGACGTCCTATCTAACTATTACTGAAGTGCATCATAAGGGTGAGAAACAAATTCTTGAATTACAGGCCTAAAGGTTCTATGAATTTATCCCAAAAGTTCGAGAAAGACACCAAAAAGGATGTTTTGAAGCGTAATCTGCCTGAAAGTTGCAAGACATACATGATTTATAACAAACCATACAGAAGTGCTTTGAAACTTAATTTGCTCGAACTTCTGCTAGGAAATCATTGTAATATCCACTCCAAAACATAGGCAAAAGGAAACAAATCTTGGCATTATTCATTTTATTATTGTCAATTCCCAAACTAGAAAACCATATACAATCCTAATTAAAATCTTTTAACATGTGCACAATAGTCAACAGAAATAGCCAGTCTTTCGTACCACTGCCTAGCCATATTAATCCCCCTACCAGACTTGCCAATAACGAATGTAGAACTTGTTTTCGACCTATACAACTATGACACAATGCGACAACTAATTGGCTACGAAAACACTTTTCCATTTGTCTGTAGTTGTAGAGATATAAGCAGAAGCTTTCTGGTCAATTCCAGGCTCAGCCACCCACTGGTCTCTATCTTCATCACTAGGCCATACTTTGTAAGCCTTCACAGAATCATAATCCCGTATACTTTCCGACGACTTCGATGTCCTCGGGCTTTTGCCTTTGAAGATGCTGAAGAGAGAAAAAGAAGGCGATGAAGATTTCTTCTGCTTGTTGTTTCCAGCCATATTTTCTTTCCCTTTTCTGTGTGTTTTTCCAGGAAACAGACAGACAAGACAACCTTCGAGTGTTTCTGCACAAGAAATTGAGGTGTTTAGTGTGTGTATGTTTATGTGTTTCTTGATTTCCAATGGTATGTCAAGTTCTGTTGAATTTATAGTGGCTGTTAAGGTGATCCAAGGGTGTATAATCTAGAGAATTTAATTAATGTTCTGATTGATGGATGTGATTAAATGAAATGAAATTATACATTATGTCTACAAATAAAATGAACATGCATTGTGGACAGCTGATTCCTATATTGAATGAACTTGTTTATGGCAATTTTCTTTTTTAATTTTTCTGTATCTATATTTTCCAATAGATGTTTTAACGAGTTGATATTACACAAATGATTCCTGTGGAAAGTATGTATGCAATATGAAATTTCAGTTCATATTCTTAGAAGCTCCTAATTTTTACATTTTGATTTCAAAGAAGAAAATAATATCATTAAGAAATGCACTAATTGCCTTTATGTCGGCAGTGACTGAGTCCAGTCAAATCATCTTATTTTCACTTTTTACCTTCTTAATTTCCCTATTCTACGAGCCTAAAATTAGTTGACCGGACTATCTATGAGCTTTGAGGACTTATTTTCATCTTATAAATGGTTTAGAATTTATAAACATATAAAAATGAGTAAATAATGCTCGTAAATTTATTGGATTGTGTAATTGAAAATGAAATTTAATCCTTTGAATCAATTTGGTTTATTACCCTATTTTTTCCTTCAAAACAAGTGTAATTTGTGTTGAAGACTCTATAAATGTGTTGCAAAGGTTGCATAGAGTCCTTAGACTCTTCATTGCAGAGCATAATGCTCCCTAACTTTTTCATTTTATTAAAAATAAAAACATGTAGGCCCCATGGCTGCTTAATCTAGGTCGCGATTTTTCGTCCCTGGCAGTGTTGGTCGCTGCCAAATTCGGGACAATAGCTTTGTAGTTAATAGGTACAAATATATTTGTTTAGTACACAATATTGAATAAAATTATATGGATCAACGTACAAGAACGCACTATACTTGGCATTGATTACTTCTCATAGGAAAAAGAACACAAATCTTGTAAAACATTGTTTTTCTTTTTAATTTAACAAAAAGATTAATTGTAAGGGAAAAACAAAACAGAAAACTTTGTGTGAACTCACAAGAACCTTGCAACATTTGATCATAGTGGTGTTGTCAAATTCAATTATATCACAACTGAGCGAGTCTTATTCTCGAAAAAGAGTAAATGATTCATTTTTCGTCATTGCATTCAGATGGATATATATCATCCTAGGAATTAGCAACTCGAACATATCTTGTTTGTGTGTTTTTTAACATGTTCAAAACTGCAATTGTATCACTCTTATGAGGAGGTCCGTCAATGCGTCAAACTTCTCTATTAATATTTGAGTTACTTGTATGCAAAACAACAAAGTCTTTACTAATATATTTTGAGTGAATCACAACGATTTTTTTTTCTACTTTATTTGATTCACCATGATATCTGCAATGACAATTAAATTTTTAATACTCAAATAACCTACTCTTATACCAATTAAATAAGTTACTTATTTAAAACTTTAAACTGCCAATAAATTTGGACAAATTACAGATTGTTTTCATATTGCCATGTCCTTGGCTTTCCCCCTTTTTGTCAGAATAACAAAGGGTAATCAAGCAATATAGTCATAAATAACACAGAGAGTACTGGGTAATAAAAATATGGAAATGGACAAACTATGCAAACTTATGCAAACATGTGAAGAGAGAATAAAATTTTCTTTCTTTTTTAAATAACCTCTTTTTTCATGGATTTTTAAATATGACATCAAGTATTAAAAACTCAAATCACATAAATAATCATTTGCTTACTTATACCTGTATAATTTATAAACAGTGAACGTTTCCTACAAAACTTATTTTACACTTGTATGGAGTAAATTGTATAAGCAACTCATGTGTGAAAAGTACCACTAACCTCCTGTAAGCAAAATTCAAGATCTTAAATAGTAAGAAATGACATGCAAAGAAATTACTGGTGAATGTATATTTTTGTCAAATTATGAAATCAAACACAGTACTACTAAGACCTTTTAATCAAAATAGCTCGTATTTATAACTTTTTTATTGTATAATGTTTCATTCTCCCTCTATTTGTGAGCATATATAATTTTTTTTATCTTATGTGAAATTTTTTCTTCATTAATCTTACTAAATAACCCTTATAACGAGCTTTAGGTCGATAACTCTCAAATCAAATAACTATAGTACACCGAGTTTTAAGATACCAAGTAAGTTTAATTGCTCGGGACATAAAGGCTACGAAAAAAGTATAAAATGTATATCACTTTTTATATTGACATATAATTCAAATATTTTGACATCCAATACTATTTTTTTTTCTTTTCGAGGAATATACAAGGGTTTAGGTCAATTAGTTAAATGTTAATTCATATTCAAAGTCACATCATCACATCGATGACCATAACCTATACCAAGTACTCCAAATAAGTTCTAAACTAAGTTATGAACACTTTATTTGCCATTCATTAATTTTACTAATATCTTATCACAAAATTATATGTCCAATAATATCACTTTAAACTGTTATAGCATCAAGAATCCTTTTATCTTTTCCTTTTTTATTCTTGTCACATTTTCTAATTTATAATTTTCATTTTAAAAAGGATAATGCAATAAGAATATAGTGATATATACACCATGAACAATGCACATACATGCACCAAAAAACCTACTTAATGAAAAACATAAGTGCTCTTACCTCTAAGAGTAACACAAGCAATGCCACAATTTAGAACATCACTTTGACTTAAAAGTTCGCTCTTTTTTACCAAAAATCTTCTCTGACTATGTAATTTTAGTCAAATAACTCATCATATCAGTCAAGTAACTCGCTTGATTAGTCAAGAATCTAGTTGAGTAGTAAGATCTTGTTTGCATTTCTTAACCAAGGACTTACGACATCTAAGCATAATGTGACCTAACCCACCACAATTATGACAAGTGTAATGAATTTACGAGTATTTCTAAGTCTCAAGTTTTGAACCTTAGGTTAAGGAAACCTATGTTGCACAATTGATCTCCATCCTAGAATTCCTACAGTATTAGATTTGATTGAGGCAAGTACACTCTTGTTTTGGAAGAGGAAACAATATGAGAATTTGTTTCATTAAAGCTTAAACCTCTCGTATTTCCAAATGTTTTAGTCAAATCTAAAATCTTGTCGAACTTCTTAGAACTACTAGAAAAATATTGAAGTTGGATACTAGATTTCTTAATATCACTCGTAAGAGTTTTTAACCTTAATTTCTAAAGACTCTTTCTTAACTCGCAACTCATTCAATCTATTAGTCGACTCCTCAACTTTAACTTCTAAACTCTCATTTTCTAACTCTTGTTCATGTAATTTCTTAAAGACTGATCAATTAATCTTCTTCAATTTAAGGCTCTCTACATACAATCGGTCATAGGCCACTTGTATATCCCAATTGATAAGTGTATTTTATACACTTATTTGAGGTCCTAAAATATCAATATTTGGCAGTTCTTTTGACAAAATATATTCTAAATTGATGTTTTTTATGTTATATAGGCAAAACTCAACGGTTGAACAAGGAACCGAAAGAAAGAAGCGAAAAAATGGAGAAAATGGCATACTCCAAAGTTTGAGGACCAAATTGTAAATATTCAATAGTTGATTTGGACCAAAAGATGATACTTGAAAGATTTTTATGAGACAATTGGATGGAATTAAAACTCAAAAAAGAATGGAATATGATCAAAAACAATTTCCAATAACACAAGTTATATTCCAGATTTCTAGTCGAAGATTGAAACCGATATTTGGCACAATAAAATTCAGAATTGGGAAAATCCTATTTCTATTAAAGTTGTATCTCTTTGAGTTCTCTTTCTAATGCACTTTGAATCGTATTAATCGGATATCGAAAGAGAAATTTATGACCAAAATACTGACTATTGTGCAGAGATAAAAAAATTCGCGCTCGAAGACTACTTTCTTTATTCGATTAGAACTCTTTTGGAAACCAATTTGGAGGTGATTTTCAACCAATTTTCAACTTCTACAAATAGAGAACAACAGAATACATATTGGGAAGCTCTCATATACATATTGTACTCCAATATTCATCAATTATTATCATCAAAGGAGGAGAATTCATAATTTTTGTAAGGTAATTAAAGAAGACTTGCAAGAATTCAATCAAGTGAAGATTCAAACTTGGTTTTTGGGCAAAGAAGGGAAGGTGCAAGTGGAGATTTATCAAGAAATCATTGAAAAGATTCAAGATTTCAAAATTCATCTTCATTTTCATCTTCTCAATTTATAAAAAATTTGAGTTATATCTTTTCACTTAAATATTATTTTTTGTAATTTCGATATGTTATGCTAATATTATACATTGTTAGGATGAGATGAACCCTTGTTATGATCTTTTTTGTTTTTAATTTGTTATTTTGACTTTAATTTAATTTGATTCGTGGATGTTTATTATCATTTTATCGTTCTTTTCAATTGTTTGATCACCAATTGAATTATTAATGGGTTTTATTGTTATTAAGAGAGATAACAGGGTTTAAGCACAATATAATGAACATTGTAAGGTTCGATAAAAAATAGAGATATACCTCTATGTTTTATATAGTTTCAATATGTGTTTTAGTATTTGTTAATGCATTTATCATATTTGCATCTTTCATCAAGAGATAGAAGAGTCACATGAATGGAATATATTTGATCGTTATCGAGAGATACTTTCAATTAAATTAGGAACATTAACCAACATGAATGATTTCAAATTGTCACTTTAATTGTCATTCCAAAAATGTAATATAATGGGATTCTACATCTTAACAATGCATCTCATGTATTTGAAAAACACATTTACTTGCTTTCATTAGTTTAGTTGATAATTTAGGGATTAATATAAAAAAATCACAAAAATTGTTTGCTATTTGATTAAAGTTGAAGTTAATTTTAACTAGATTAAACACGTAGTCTCCATGAGTTCAACACTCTATTCACTACTTTATTACTTGATAACGATTTCGTTCACTTGCGGGAAATCGAACGATCACAAATCATCTCCTAATTTTTCAAAATGATCAAACATTCAATTTAACATGTCCAAAATTACAAATAAACATTCAAATTTTTAAGATTTGTGTCTTCCAACAAATTACAATCTACCAGGACATATTTTGGTTTGAATGGAACTCCAAGACTCAATTGAATACAAATGATGTGCACTCACACCAAGCATATAGTTAAGTACAACACCTCGTCAGCTATAGAAGACTATGAATAAGACTACAGATATACTACTTTAATAGAGAAAATTTCATCTTACACGCAATAGTGAGGTAGAAAAATGAAAATTCGACAAACTATGTACATTCTTTACTTGGTTAATCATATGTGAGACATTATCAGTCGAAGGTATCAACTATCAAACTCAGATGAACTTCAAAAAATAAAAATAGAAACTAGAAATGGTATCCAAAGCTTGAAAAGAGTCAAAATATAATTTTTATGGAAAATTGCAACAATGGTTCTTAACTTTTTCAATTTTTGTAGACTTTACCCTATCTTTTAATTTGCACCAACAAAGATCCCTAACCTTTCAAAAATATGTTTTTTGGATCCAAATGGATGGTTGATCATTAACTGACCAATAGTCAAAGGATTGACCAAATTTTGACTAATTTAAAAAGGTCAAAATAGTAATTTCATAAAATTTTAAAAAAAACCAAAACATTATTAAAAGGCCACCTTCCCCACCCTCACCCCAACCCTCAAACCAAATCCAAGACAACAACAGCTCCACCACCGGCACAACCTCCTCGTCGTCAGCACCACCGTCCAAAACATCAGATGAACTTATCTCTGGAAAGCCCTCCTCGTCGTCAGCACCATCGTTTATTTTTTTTTCTTTTTTATTTCTTCTTTTCTTTTCTCTCATTTTATTTTATTTATGGTTTTTAAATTACTTTATGTATAAAATAGCAAAGTTACCCATTTCGATTTAGTCAAAATCCACTTTTGTTAGTCAACTAACGGTCAAATTGATCTATTTGGGCCCTATCTACATATTTTTGAAATATTATGGACATTAACTGGAGCAAATTAATTGTTAGAATAAAGTCTACAAAAATTGGAAACATTAGAGATCGCTGCTACAATTTTCTCATACGTTTATAAAGGGCTCTTTCTAAAAGTTTGAATTCATGGATTAATTGGCTTCTCAAAGCCTTTTTGTTGAAAGAAAATTCTACAACAAGCCTTAAAGCCTTCTTCTATGAGGTTCCAAGTGGAACATAGCATGCAAGTTGTCTAAGGATTCTTAAAAGGGTCGGTCCAAACTTGTACTCTAGAAATACGGAATTCGAATCCCATTTGCTTTAATAATTCGTATTGTGTTTATATAATCAAGTTAGTGTATTCCTGCTGTGATTTATTAATTACTTAAATTAATATACTTAATTGCTTAAAGTGTTCAAAACATTATACCAGAACACTGTTGGACTCTTCAAGATTGGAATATGAAAAGATTAATTTGAAGGGTTTGATTATTTCTTAAAAAACCTTGATTATTCTTCATTAAAAATCTAGAGATAGCCGATCACCTTAAATTAGGTAAAAAGAAAATTGGACGAGCATGATTAAGATATTTTGAAGGAATGATGTAAATTATTGAGGTTGGAATATGAAAAGATTGATTAGAAGTTTTGATTATGTCATGCAAAATCTTGATTATTCCGTGTTAAGAATAGTCCTAAATTTGGTAAAATTGTAGGATGAGCATAATCAAGATATTGAGAGAGGTACCATATGTAAATTTCTAATTCAAAATTCATTTCATGTGATGCCATTTGTCTTGATTCAAAAAAAAAAAAAAAAAAAAAAAAAAAGAAAAGTCCATCATTTTTATGTAGTCCAACACTTCAATCGCCTTTTTAGTCTCTTCTCGCAAATTATTTTTGACAATTTGTAGCTCAACAAATAACTCCGATCCATCAATGTCAGAATCCATGTCGTGTTTTAAAAATTCTTCAAACTTATCACACCAACACTTCAAACAACTATCATCTGCATTCTGCAATTTTTTTTAAATCAAACAAAAACCAAAAAATATTTTCATATTTTTTAAATTGTTCAAATCTTCACTTAAGTGAAGAAAGAGCTTGATCAACTATATATAAGAAATAATCAACTCTAAATGATTCTTCAGCTGAATATGTTATCTCATGATTAACATTTTCATCAAAGTGCTTCTTTCTATGAATAATACACTTTTTCTTGAAATATAGGTTCAACTTCCATTTGATCAGCAATTTATTTAGCAGTAATTTTGTAATAATCCAATTTAATTCGCTGTATGTTTCAAAGAAAAATGAAATATGCAATTTCATGTGACTAATAGCAGCATCAATTGACATGTCTTCACTTTGTAATGTTTTGCTTAATCTATCAATAGCAGACCATATATTGTACCAAATAATCATGCTAAACAAGAATTCAAAAGCCATAATATCATAAAATAAGCTTTGAGCATCTCAATATGTCTTAGGATCATCACATGTTTCCACCAAGTGTTTTAAAGCGGCATTTATTTCTAGTGCTTGAAATCTTATTACTTTAACACTTTCGACTTGACTTTCCTAACATATTTGTGATAGCGGCTTAAGTGTCATGAACTTTCTTGAAGAAACCCTTTTTTGCTAAATTGTATCTTTAAAAGTTTAAGTCAAAGAGAGAGAATTTATTTTATGTTGGGTTTTAAAAAATAATGATAGGTGACCGTTGGAGTGAAATTTGAAGAGATAAAAAAGACTTTTTATTTGGTTAAGGAAAAAAAAAAGGAATGTTTGGAAGATAAATGGTCAAATTAGTGATAGAAATATAAAGTTATGGTTGTGATATATTTATACGATAAAAAAATGTAAGTATAAATTTTATGTTAAGTTCATCGCATGATGTCTTCTTGCACGTTAAGTTTGACGCTGCCCATTTTATATGGTTGGATAGATCTTTTTAAGAGCTTTCCAACGATATAAAGAATATAATTTTTTGCATTAAATTGAAGTAGTTATGGCTTACTGAATTTTTGGCAGAAATTTTGAAAAAACTATTTATTTTTAGTAACCCACTATGAACAGTACCAGCGAATTACAATTTTTTTTACAGAAGTATAAACTGTTGCCGTAAAGGTGAGTAATTCCGAATTCAATTTTTTAGAAAATTGAATAGTGGTCCCTTAAACATTCAAAATGCAATTTTTGAAAATTGCATAATGGTCTCCACACTTTTGAATGTTGCATATTGCTCGCAAAATTATTTTGGAAGTTGTTTATTCCAATACCAACTTGAAAAGTTGTTTAATAAAAATATATATACATATATATTTTGGACCTACTTAATTACTGATTTTTTTTTTTAAAAAGACCAGAATATTTATTAAGTGGTATTTGTCTAGTGGGAGCTAATTTTTTTTTTTTGGTGCTCTCATTTTTAAAGGGAAAATACTTCAAAAGCATTTAAAATATCACATATTCTATACGTTCATAAGTGGTGTGGATCTTGATTAGGTTATGTGATCCATTGTGATGCTTGACCAGATATGGTTGAATCAATATGCACTTTTAACATCCTTAGAAGAAAAGTTAGAAAAGCACGGGTTATGAAACATGTTGAAAAATTACATGTTTATAGAAACTATGAAATGGATCAACGACATAACCTAGTACAACACATAAAATATCTCGAAGCAATGCGTCAAAAAGTGATACATTTGGGACAGCCTATATGTGAGGTGGAAAGTATGTATCATCTAATAATGACGCTTTCTAAACATTGACATGATGTTGCTATTGAAGTTTTGGATAATTTGTCACATCTGTGCTACAGTTATTTGATCAGGATCTTGATGTGGAAATGGAACTCAAAAAATGAGAATTTTATAATTAATTTAGATATGTATGATTAGTTCAGATTGTCGAACTATATCTATGTGAAATTTTTTATTTTTCCATGTTTAGTAGTTTCTTAAAGATGCTTAATATGATCGCATGTACATATTTAACATTTTGAGATTTATATATATGTTTAATATTTATGAAATATAGTTAAAATTTTTGCCTATTTTGTACATTATTAATATTTTAATTTAGTGGGAGTTCTAAGGTTAAAGGAGTTGAGTAATTCTGACCTAGAATCTATGTTTTTGTACTATGAAATTAATTTTGTGATAATGTAACATTAGAATGTTGGACGGTGATTGGAAACTTAGTGAACTTTCGATTTCGTGTCTAGTGTGAAATTATCATAAAACTTAATTTGCATGAGCGCAAAATGATGTGTGCATAAATAGATATTTATATGATTGTCTCTAAAATGTTTGACAGACCATGGCATCTAAAAATATCATACCTGACCTTAATAAGGGTGACAAATTGAATGACGATAACTATAACACTTAGCGCCATAAAATTTAGTATGTGCTGGAGGAACATGATTACCTTGAGGGCATTAACCACGTAATGGAAGACCTAGGGGTAGGTCAAACTGTTCAACATAGAAGGGATCGGGAAACTTACCAGACATGAAAAAATAAAGATTACACTACTCGTGCAATTTTGGTAAGTTCTATGGTGGATGATCTCATTCATGAATGTGAGCAGTTCCCGACTGCTCATGACATCTGGACATATTTGAGAGAGAAATATGGTGGTACTAGTGTGACTAGATTGAGACAGCTGACTATTAAGTTTGATACTTATAAGAAACTTCATAATCACAACATCAAACAGCATGTGAGGATCATGTCTACTATGATTAGAAAACTGAAGTCGGCTGGTCACGTACTCTGTGATGAGCAGTAAGTTCAAGTTTTGATTCGCTCCCTTCCTGATAATTGGGAACATCTAAAAGTCAATCTGACTCATAATGATAGTATCAAAACATTTGATGATGCTACCTGCCTTGTGGAACTAGAGGATGAGTGCATTGGTGCGACTAAATCTCTGGGACATGCTTTTGTAGCTGAAACTAGTTCTGGAAAAGCTTCAAGCTTTAAGCATAAGAAGAACTAGTTTAAAGGTGGAAAAGAGAAGGAAAAAGAAACCGGATGGAGATCTAAAAAGAACAAACCCAAGTGCAATAGAAAGGGTAAATGGTTTGGAAAGAAGAAAGATAATAGCAAGTTGAAATGTTTCAACTGTCAGGTATTAGGTCACTTTGCTCGGGAATGTCCTGAGTCAAAGAAGGGCTTATATATATATTCTTAAAGATTTTTGTATTTTTACTTTTTATTAATTTCTTGCATTTGCGTATGACAATTCTATTTTAAATAATTTCACCAATATAATTTTCGTTTCTCTTCAACTAACCAATTAATCTTATAAAATTTGGGGCCCTCGTCAAAGCGGAGCTTTAGGCGATCGCCTACGCCCCCTATAGTCAGGTCCGCCACTGTCATGCATTAAGGGATTCGAATTTTCCCTAATGGTGCTTTGTTATTTCAAATGAAGTTTCAAAATTTCAAAAATTTCCACCGTTCTTTGATATAATTTACTTTCTGTATCACATCTTCACAAATTCGTCTATTTCACTATATATCTATTCAACGCATCATTCAAATCGTCATGCTGATAGAATTCAATTGCCATTTATGTGTTTTAAGGTGTTGATTAGATTTTGTATTTTATTTCTTTAATAATTATCTTTTTTAATTATGATCTAATTTTCATTTGTTAACATGTGCTTGAAATGAAATTTCAATTATAGTTTGTGGATTAGTTTTACGAGGAGCATCAGTTTGTGGTGGTAATGTCTTTGATTGAACTTTATAAAAGATGGGAGTCTTCTTCCTACTCTTGGTCCAATAAAAAATTAATCAAAATTACAGAGTTTTTGATAGATTGCTCATCATTTTTCTTAGCTTCGGTGCACCACTCACAAAAGTAGCGGCATAGTAATAATTAAGTCAAGAATTGCCAACATTTTCGTCATAGCAAAACTTTTCAAATTTTCTAATTTAATAAATTAACAACGTTTAGCTCTTTAATTTCTCATTTTTGATTTAATTGGATTGATAAAGCAAAGGTAAATTCAAATTGTAGATTAATACCAACAATATTATCCAGAGGAAATGAAATTTAGAATAATTCTAACACAATATATTTACTAAACATGCGATATGTTCTACCTATAAAATTTTCAAATTTTTGCAAGAAGAAATAAGAATTTTTTAATTACAATTACAATAGCGAAATTTGATATTTTACTTCCAAGTGTTAGAACCACAAACCTCTAAGGGAAATTAGTTGATATAGACCTATCAAACATAAAATTTGTGTAAATAGACCCCTAAAAATAAATCTTTGATAAATGACCTTTGACCAATAGCTTTTCCAAAAATACCATTTTCAATAGAATTTGCAACCAAAGCCACTGTAAGTATATATAAACTTTAATCAAGTCTTCAAAAGTCTAAAAAAATTTATGAGAAGTCTCAAAACTCATAGAATTAAAGAAATTTATAAGAAATAAAGATATAAATTAACTTTAAGATTTTATATATCTATAACTAATAATAGAATAAATCTTTTTAAATTAAGAAATTATATAGAATACACGACTGTTTAACCAAATATTATAAGATTTTATGAATAAAAAATTTCAAAATTTCCACTGTGCACTCTCAATTTAAATGGTATCAGAGCACCGTAACGAACATAAGATAATGATGAATATATTGGATAAAGAAAATATAATTGAAGAATTTTTGAAAAAAGTGGAAAAATATAAGAAATCAAGTTATCATTATTTACCTAAAAATAGTACAAACAAAAGTTTTGAAGATGTACACAAAAAAATTGAAAAATCTAAAATATAATACACAAACAAGAAATGCTCTTTTAGATAAAAATTTTAAGGAAAATGATAGGATTAAAATTAATCCACCCCAAAATTTCAGGTGAACACAGAAAGATAAAGATAAAGGAAAAAATCATGAGATAAAACAATACATGATTACAGAAGTTAAAGAATTAGAACAAAAATTCATAGAATTCACTGTCGAAGAGTATAATGAATATAAAAAACAATTAAAAAAGTTAACTGAAAAAATGGAAAATACGAAGATGAATACTAATTCATCATCTAGTCAAAATATAAAAACAAAATTTAGTAGTGATGATGAATATGAATACCCTTATGGTACACCAATACCTAATAAGGATAGTATCAATCAATATAGAAAAACACCGAAAATATAAGAAAACAACCCATAAAAGAAATTTTCAAATTTATGCAAGAAGAAATAAGAATTTTTTTAATTACAATTACAATAGCGCAATTTGATATTTTACTTCCAAGTGTTAGAACCACCAACCTCTAATCCAAATAGCATGCAATCACTTTCTCTCTCTGGAATCAAAACATAAAATTAATTATATTTCAAAAGTAATTATTGGGGACCAGTTAAGTCCAATTAGAAACAAGAGCATCAAATCCAATCTTAAAGTATCGGGGTTTTAAAGTTTATTTGAATAAAAATCCCATTAATTAATTTAAATTATGAATGTCAATAAAGCATTAATTATGGATGGATTATGTGAGGTGAACCACTTAAATCCACTTGGCAAATGAGTATTTGTCTTGAACACTTTGAAAAGATTGTGCTAGCTGATGTGTATTATGGACCATAAATTAAATCCAACCATTTGATTTAATCTTGTGATCAATTAACATGCTAGTCATGTCTCTTTTATAGTACAATATTTGAATTTGAATTTGAATTCAAGTGGTTCTTTTGGCTCTATAATTACAAGTGTCATTCACTTGTTTCACTTGACATAACAAAAGAGAGAAAGCAAAGAGAGTCAACCAAGTGGAAGAAATTCATATCTCCAACGAGATTTTTGGTGGCTTCCGACGGATTTATTTTTTGGTATATCCATTTCTGTTCATGTAGACGATGGTGTGTGTTCTAGTATGAATAAAATCTAAGCTCAACGTTATATGACACTCCATTGGTGGTGTTGAAAAAGCTTGGATCTATTGGTTTGGTTTTACACTTTGAGAGTTTATGTTTTCCACATTGTAATTGTAATAATCATTTGTTCACTACATTTTAAACTCTACAAATGATATCAGAGCTTACGCTAGTGGTATAAAGTGTTAAAACAACCTGAAAATAGGATTGGAAGTCGAAAGGGTTCAGATTTGGTCGAAACCTAGTAAACCCGAATCTTTAAACCCATTTTCCGACAAAACCGTGCACCTGGTGGACGAACGGTGACCACCACCAGACTCCAGACGACAATCAAAACCTGTCGGTACCACACGTAAGACATACGAGTCGACGGTGGAGGCGACGCGTGAGGATGCATGAGGGAGAATCAACCCGAGGTAAAAAAGATAGTTTGTTCCTTGTGATATTTCTGACCTCCTGTTGGTGTTGGATTTCATTATGGTGCACTATGGAAGTAAATATAGCTTTGGGCAGAAGAGTGAAGTGGAGAAAGTTTTTTCGTTGGTGGCTTGGTGGTGTTTCCTGAGGTTGCAGCATTTATTGGATAACTTAAGGTAATTAGGTGGAGGTTCTAGATCGATAAATACTTGCATCTCTCCTTAAAATATGAAACAAAATATTGGTTTGCTTGGTTAGCGCGTTCTAATACCCTCTAGAATTTGCAATTGATATATTATTATTTGCTATCATATTGTTATTTGACTCTTGTGATATTGTCTATGTGTTACTTGTTATGATATCATCGTTTGTGTCATCCTAAAAAGTAATTTATACATAAATTAGTTTTAGCTTGCATTTGTGTGTGGGTAAATTAGTTAAGTAAGATTTTTTGAAAAAAAATATTTTGCTACCATAGCCTCTCAAGTTGAATTGGCGCAATTCAATGGTAATGGAGATTATTCCATTTGGAAGCAAAAAATGAAAGTTATTTTAATTCAACAAAAAGTTTCTAAAGCTCTTGACGACCTAAAAAAATATCATGATGTATTGAAAGCTAAACCGGATGAAATATTGAGTTAAATGAAATTGCACATAATTTGATTATATTGCATTTATCTGATGATGTGTTAGGACAGGTTGAACAACATAAGATTGCCAAAGAGTTGTGGGAAGTACTTAACAAGATACTTTTGGAAAATCTCTTCCAACAAAATACATTTGTTTAAAAAAAATTTCAGTTTAAACTGGACCCGAGAAATGATCTCGAATCCAATTGGGTGACTTTAACAATCTCGTCAAGTGTTTGGCCCACAATGATAAGAAATTTGATAATGAGTATCTAGCATTCATACTTTTAAATGCTACGCTCAAATCCTATAGAGATGTTAGGAATGCTATCACATATGCTAGGGATACTTTGACCCAGGATATTGTGACTGGTGCTTTAAGAACTAGGGAGCTAGAGCTTAAGAAAGAGTCGAATGGTAGCTCGAGAGAAGAGAGTCTGTTTGTTAGAGGGAGGAATGAGACGAGGGAGAACTACGGCACGCCTAAAATGTGTTCGACTTTGGTTACCACAAGTGTACGTTCAAGTAATAACCACAGAGATCGAGTTAGCTCAAGTTTTACTTATCTCGACCTTAACCGAAACTAAGTATTTCATAGATGTGATTAAAACAGAAAATTTTCTAAGTTATACTAAGGATGCAAATTTATATGAATGTAAATAAACTAAAATGAAAATTGAAGTTTGAATACAAGTGCTAGAAGAAATTAATATATGACAAGCGCACTAGGATCCTGAGCCACCAAGCAAGTTCACTTTTAACCATTATTTCACAATTTGACAACACGACGAATTGTGTGAAAAATCAATGTTCCTAAATTATCCAATAATTTCTCTCAAGTAGAATCGAATACATTCTAGAATACCATTTGACTATATTTTTATGACAAATGCAAATATATAAGAATGCATGACGTTTTGTAAACACTTAAAGATTCACGTAGAGCATATCAGTATATTTATATCCCATATCGGACCCTACGATGATTTATATCTTATCGAATCTACTTCCCTTTTTTCGAATGCATGAAATAGATCACTCAAACTCACACAATTATATGCATTTAATCATGGAGACATTTAATTGTATATAAATCATTCAATATCAATCATTCGTATTTTAGAATTAAATTGCAAAATGAAGAATTAAAAGTTTACATTGCAAGGATCATCGTTCTCCTAATACAATAAAAATCTAGCATAGTATGAATAAAATAAAAGAATAAGAAAAATATTTAGGAGAAGACATCACCAATTCTTGAATTTAAATCTTGAAATCTTGGATCTTAGAGTGAAATCCCTTGTTTTTGCCTTCTTCTTTGCTCTTCAACATCTTTTTTTCTCTCAAATAATGTATAAACCCTCTTTTTGGGCGAGATTAGGGTTATATTGGTTGTCGATATATTTTTCCATAAGAAACTGAGTCGAACAAGGAAACTAAAAATTTCGCACCGGAAATGAACCATGCATGGTTATATCCCCTATGATCTCATGGTTCAACTCATTTGGCCCCTGTATTTCCCTGTAGGTACTTGGGCGATCACATGGAATTTCTACCATGTGGTCGCATGGTAAAAAATAATTTTTATTTGATTCGTTTTTGTCCCCAAGTTTTGTTTCATCCACTCTTTGGCATTGCTTCCTCCTCCTTCTTTTAGTATTCCATGATATCCACAATTTGTTACTTAGCGCAATTCCATGCTTGATTCACCATTTGGGTAAGCTTTTGAATAATTTTATTTTGGTCCTCGAACTTTCATTATTTTCCATTTTGGTCATTTTTCGCTCGTTTTCGCATATTTTTCATTCTATCCATCAATGTGATCCAACAAACACAAACTATATCAAATTAAGCCATATTTCAACATATATATCGATAATTTTTCATGTTTTGTGGCCTAAATAAGTGCGCAAAATGTACTTATCAACTACCCCAAACTTGAATCATTGTTTGTCCTCAAACAAAGTTATAACTTAATTCAAAGTAACACATGGTTTAACAATTTGCTGTATCTCTGGATTAGAACTTAGTAAGAAACACATGAACAATTATAGCCGTACAAAATTACATCAATCTCCACATGCTATATGCCAAACTCAACGTGTGTGTGTGAAAACTCATACCAACATATTAGGTTTAGGACTGATTCATACCTGACCCAATGCAGTTGGATTTTCACTCTCATCGCTCAAAAGATACACACCTCCAAAAATTATTCTTTTCTTTTCACTCAATTATTTCGGGGTGTATTTTAAGGTTGAACTCATTTATATCTATTCATTCCCCTCTATTTTCTTTCTTCGGAAATGATTAAGAGGAATTTCTTTGCCAGAAAACTTCATTCTCCTTTTATGGAATTTTTTTCTTTTTCCCGCAATCACAATCTTTCATATGACTACATTTAATCTGCAAATAAGGCTTATTACAAGCATTCTCCAATTTTTTGCATTAAGCGTTGATATCTTTGAGGAAAGCATTTTGATTGCAAAGTTTCTTCAATGTCTTCATGATCTAATTATGGAGTTCACAAAAAGATGTAGCATTTAGAGGTTGTCCTCTCATTTCCATTGTTCTCAATGTCTCTTGACCAAGAGGCTGAGGAATTGATTCCAGATAAGCTTGTTTAGTATTGGTATCATTCATGTGACCAATAAGATAATACCGTTGTGCAGCATTTCTGAAATGGTTTTCAAGATATTTTGGATTGTATGAGCAACACTTTAATTTGAAAAATCCTTCTTTGGCAATCTCATTGTCATGATCAGATTTTTCACAAAATTTCCAATTAAGGAATTTATGAAAGAATCTGTTGTATTTAACAATTGGGTAAATTGTAGTTGTCCGTATTCACCCATTGAATCATACTAATATCTAAGAAATCATGTAATCCTTGCCAAAAAAATCTTTTATGACATTTGTATGATTTATGTTTGGCTTTTGGAGTTCTGTTGTACTACATGCTTTCATTTCTTGTAATACGTATTTCTAGTGTTATGGAGGAATGTCATCAAAAGTGAACTTTGGAGAAGAAGTACCATTTCAAGAATAATAATTGTTAGTTACATGACTTTCAACCATATCTTCATCAAGAACTTCTGGTTCTTCAACAGCAGGTTCTGAATGAGATTGACCTGTTTGTACTTGATCAGCCATATAGAAATGAGGATTTTCATTCACAGATTTATCAGAGAGTTCTTCAGAGGATTCAACAAACGAGAATTCAGAATTATTATCATTTGTTATAGAATGGTTAGGAAGGGAATGAGTGGTTTGGTTTTGAGTTTGTTGAAGGAAAGTGGAGATAGGATTTTTTATCATCATTTGACGTTGTTTTGAAGGATTTGGTGGTGGAAATTCTCGAGAAGAAGAGGATTGTGCTTGAGAAATAGTAGTATATCTGATCTTTTTTTAGGACATGAGTGATTTTTTCTTTTGTTCCCATTCTTCAAGAGTAAAAAGGGTAGAGGTAGATCTTTGATAAGTAGAGGAGTATAGAGGTCCTGTCTGGGATGATTGTATGTTAGAGAAAGATTGAGGATAATATGGTGTTGATGGTGGGATCATTGGATTTGACTCAAGAGAAGCAAGTTGAATTTTCAGGTTTTTGATCTCTCTTTCCTGGGCATCAAATGGTAGTTGATTTTGTAGATGGTTCAATATATCATTGTGTAGAATTTCAATTCTTTGTTTGCAGGCTTGAAAAGGGGTTAAGAGAGTTAGAGTTTGTTGTTGTAAAGTCCTTTCAATTCTTTGCTGACTTTGGTCAATCTTCTTTAGAAAAACATTCTACTGTACTGCATTTTCTGAATTCCAATTCAAAGCTGCCTCTGCTACTAAAAGAGGTTGCACTGACTCATCTGATCTCCTGGTGCTGGAACTCTTGATTTTCCAAGAATGAGTAGAATGATCATTTTCAAAAGTTTCTAAAAGAGGAAATTCTTCTTGATTAGGATAATGAAACATCATTATGGGTGAAGGAGATAAAGGTGAATTATTATTCCAATCTCAGTCCTTGTGTTATCTACTGCAATCATCATCATCCTATCTTGTAGGAATTATGGGATCATCATTTCTGGGTGGTGCAGTATATTTGACATAGTAATCAAACTTTCTTGATGGTTCTCCAAGTAATCGAACTTCTGGATCATTATCATAGAAAGCTTTATGTAACTTTATTTGACTGCTTCGCCTAGGTTTCCTTCTTTGGAGGAGGAGAATCTTCATCAATTTCTACTGCTAGACAACTGGAACAAGAGTAAACATCCCATAAAATATGTCCAATATCATCTATTATGTTGTATATTGGCCTTCCATTACATCAAAAGCATAAATAGGAATTTCTTCCTCATATGCAAATTGTGTAGGAAAACGGAAGGGTCATTTTTAGACAACCTCCCTTTTGAAAGTGATCTCAACATCTCCATTGGACTTTTTCTGAAAAAATGTTATGTGGATTATATTAGAGTAGAATTTTTATTTTCTTTGTGGGCTTGTTCATAACTTGTGAACCATGTCTCAGGAATAAGTTTGAGTAGCTCTAAACGAGGAATTTGACTGGGAACATGATCTGACTCTACATGAAGAAGTAGAGCATCGTCTGTTCCTTGAGATTGTGTAAAATCAAGGGAATGATTTTGTATTCTGTATACCATTTGATAATGAAGAGTGGCTGTATATGTAATAGAAGATAGTACAGCTTCAACAATTTGAACTTGGACTTTTAAGGCTGTGAATAACTGTGGATCAGATATAGGCATGTTGAAATTTGGAAACATTGTGACCAAGACAGTTCCAGCATTGAGAGTGTTTCTACAATTCCTATGCAATCATGCTGATACTTAGATAAACGAGTATCTAGCAAAGCAATTCCTGAAACTGTAGGAAGAGCTTTTCTTCCATGAAGAGTTAAGGCAAATGTAACAGCTCCAAAGTGGAGATGGGTATATTCTTCAGATAACCATACTTTTGGAAGATGAGAAGGTAATTCAAGTGTAACAAACTTTTCTTTTTCTGTAGCGGGTAGAAGATGTTGGTCAAACTTTGAGGCTTGAACAAATTCTTTGGCTTGGGATTTTTGGGGACAGATAAGGCTATAGATAGTTTCAGAAATAGATTAGCGAGGTTGTGTATAAGGTGGGTATGGATTTACAAGAGGTAAGTCCGTGAGTGGAACTTTATCAAACTCGAAAAGATAGGATATCTCATAGAAATATTCCATTTTTAAGGCATCAGATTTTCTAAAGGAAGTAGAAGAAAAGGAGGATACAGAAGACAATTTAAGTAAAGAGAAAGGATTAGAGCTGCTGAAGAGGACATAATTAATAGATGCTCCTCCTTAATTTTTTTTTTCTAGTACTTAGTAATATAGATTATCATGATAGGAGTAAGATAGCAAACATGGCTCTGATACCAAATAGGCGGATAGTAGCAAATCCACAGTAAGTCACGGTATTCTAGCCCACAACGCCTCAACAGACTTTCAACAAAGGGTTTGACTTTTGGACTTACTGTAAATTACTGCAACTCCGAACGGATCGTATAGCCAATAGAGCATTTTTTGATGCAAAGGTTCATTATGAAGGTGCAACTGCAGAGCATACTTATGTCTATATTACTCAAATCTACAATTACTTTGTACCTTCTGAAATTAAGTAAGAACTGAAAAAATTTAGAAGAACATGGTTACTAAGAAGCACCCTGATTGATATTGATAACCTCTGATGATTTACAATGAGGAGGAGCTCTCCTTAAGTAGAGGAGAAGAGCAATAAAATAATACACACGAAACACGCGTTCTTATTTTACAAACCTTATCTTTCTAAGAAGAAAGATTCTTATCTAAACATGATTAAAGCAATACAATAATTAAAACAACAACTTAGTTTACAAATGGACAAATAAACTTTCATAAAACAAGAAAGCAGATCTTGCTTTGATAAAGTAACTTTAATAAAGTAGTATTGTTCTTGTCACAGTGTCAAGGTTCATGGAATCTTTTGGTTGTGATGGCAAACCATGTTGATTTAGCCAACGGGTATTAATGTCCTTTTCACTTGGCCATGGATCATGTGAATCTTGGAAAACACCATCATCAAAATCATCTTGAGAAAGTTGTTTATTTTTTTTGTTGACATGTTTGGCTTGATCATGCTTCTTGCAATTTTTCTTGATTGAGTTTTGCTTTTTCTTTTTCTTTTTGTATTGAGTTCCATCAGGGTTATCCCTTTTTGCATTGAGTTCCACTAGGGGTTTGTACGTAGTTTCTTTTGAATTTTTTCAATTTCTTTTTCAAGAAATTCTTTTTCCTTTTGAACGTTAGGTCCAAATTGTCAATAAGTTTTCTTGAAATTTCCATATGTTTTTTCCTTAGCTGGAGTCCTTCTGGAGTCTTTTCTAAAAACTTTGACTTTTCACCAAGACTTTATGTAGGTCTTCCCTCATACAGCTGTCCAAATTGATAATTGAAAGCATAATCATATTCTGGATCCCTATCAGTGAAAAATCTTCGAAAATGTGTCTCTTGATAAACTTGAATATCTTGTTGGATCTTTTGAGTATAATCTACTGGAAACGTTTCCCATGGCGCGTCATCTTCATAATCTGGCCATATCTGTGGAGGGATTGTCTGATTAATTTCTGTCATACGTCTTTGAAATTCTCGAAACTCTGGTTGAACTACATACTCCTTGACATGAGAGAAATGAGCATATGTTCCTGCTTCTCGGTGAAATAACTTTGTCTTTGAAAAATTAAGATCACATAAACCTTGCTTTTGTAAAGTTTTGAGATCTTTAAATTTTAAAGAAAAACCTTGAAACTTTTTTATCCAATATGAAATTGGATAAAATCATTCAAAAAAATCTTTTTGCAAAATGATCAATTATTCTATATGGAAAATCCAGATCCATTTGACAAAACGAATCAAATGCTTCAGTGACATTAAAAGAAATTCCAATTTGCCAAAGTTCTAGAAGATACCAAAGAAAATAAAGAGTTTCTTTTGAAAATTTTAGTTCAACGTGCCTTGGATCAAATCCGAAAAGTGTAAAGAATGGATAGTCTCGATGAAATCTATTATGGATGATATAAATTATAATTCAACCGAAATTGAAATTTAGACTTTGGTGAATCTTTTGCGGAACAACTTTTAACTGATGGAGGCATATTATGTTCATATACATTGGAGGACCTGTAGTGGGGCTTAGTGGGGCACGTGCCCCACTAGGTTTTGAATTTTTTTTTTTTAAGTTCATGTTTGGTATCGATTGAAATTTAAATTTTAATCTAAATTAAAGTTAACAATAAATTTTAATAATATATTTCATAGAATCCATAATTGTTTTAACTTCTATCAAAATTTACTACAAATTTGATTTTAATTTTTACCAAACAGGGGCAAAATCACAATAAATTTGAATTTCGATAACATGCTAATTTTAAAAATTCAGTGACGATTATACGCTAATCAAATCTACAAATTGTTTATGTAATCTCAAAGCTTATTTCGATAACTACATTATGGGTATATCAAATAGTTCAAATAGATATCGAAAATAGTTAAAAATACGTTAAACGTGAGTCTTAAAGAAAAACGTCTAACTCGCATTTTTTTCAAAAAAAAAAAAAATCAATTATTTCATTAACATTTACTATTTTTGTGATACATCTCAATGTAATTTTCATCATTTTATTAAGAAACTTTATGTGGAATATGACATCAAAAATTTTCGAAATTTTACATCCGAAAAACTCATATCCCATGTAAATTTTCGAATGCAAAATTACATGGGATGTGATTTTTTTTTTACGTAAATTTTCGAGTGTAAAATTTATCCTAACTTCTTTGCAAGTTCGAATGTGCCCCCTAACTTTTATCTTCTGCGTCCGCCCCTGTTCATATAAATAGAAATAGTTATTATCTAATAATTAAGATACAACAGTAATATGGTGAAAAGTCGACTCGACGATTTGACAACTCGGGAAATTAGATGATCTTTACAAATGGACTCTGGCATTGAAAAAAACTAATTCAACCCTCAATTGAAGATTTTAACTTAGCATTATTTCCACTTCCCATACCCAGGCCCCAGTTGTGAACACCACCAGAATAAACAGTGCATTGTAAAGAAATTAACAGAATATTAAGGATATATCAGCACTTGCTCCAAGAGTACATACATATACACTATAGAATTTCCCTTTTCGAGGACTATTATTTGAATTAGACGTCCTATCTAACTATTACTGAAGTGCATCATAAGGGTGAGAAACAAATTCTTGAATTACAGGCCTAAAGGTTCTATGAATTTATCCCAAAAGTTCGAGAAAGACACCAAAAAGGATGTTTTGAAGCGTAATCTGCCTGAAAGTTGCAAGACATACATGATTTATAACAAACCATACAGAAGTGCTTTGAAACTTAATTTGCTCGAACTTCTGCTAGGAAATCATTGTAATATCTACTCCAAAACATACGCAAAAGGAAACAAATCTTGGCATTATTCATTTTATTATTGTCTATTCACAAACTAGAAAACCATATACAATCCTAATTAAAATCTTCTAACATGTGCACAATAGTCAACAGAAATAGACAGTCTTTCGTACCACTGCCTAGCCCTATTAATCCCCGTCACAGACTTGCCAATAACGAATGTAGAACTTGTTTTCGACCTATATAACTATGACACAATGCGACAACTAATTGGCTACGGAAACACTTTTCCATTTGTTTGTAGTTGTAGAGATGTAAGCAGAAGCTTTCTGGTCAATTCCAGGCTCAGCCACCCACTGGTCTCTATCTTCATCACTAGGCCATACTTTGTAAGCCTTCACAGAATCATAATCCCGTATACTTTCCGACGACTTCGATGTCCTCGAGCTTTTGCCTTTGAAGATGCTGAAGAGAGAAAAAGAAGGCGATGAAGATTTCTTCTGCTTGTTGTTTCCAGCCATATTTTCTTTCCCTTTTCTGTGTGTTTTTCCGGGAAACAGACAGACAAGACAACCTTCGAGTGTTTCTGCACAAGGAATTGAGGTGTATAGTGTGTGTATGTTTATGTGTTTCTTGATTTCCAGTGGTATGTCAAGTTCTGTTGAATTTATAGTGGCTGTTAAGGTGATCCAAGGGTGTATAATCTAGAGAATTTAATTAATGTTCTGATTGATGGATGTGATTAAATGAAATGAAATTATACATTATGTCTCCAAATAAAATGAACATGCATTGTGGAAAGCTGATTCCTATATTGAATGAACTTGTTTATGGCAATTTTCTTTTTTAATTTTTCTGTATCTATATTTTCCAATAGATGTTTTAACGAGTTGATATTACACAAATGATTCCTGTGGAAAGTATGTATGCAATATGAAATTTCAGTTCATATTCTTAGAAGCTCCTAATTTTTACCTTTTGATTTCAAAGAAGAAAATAATATCATTAAGAAATGCACTAATTGCCTTTATGTCGGCAGTGATTGAGCCCAGTCAAATCATCTTATTTTCATTTTTTACCTTCTTAATTTCCCTATTCTACGAGCCTAAAATTAGTTGACCGGACTATCTATGAGCTTTGAGGACTTATTTTCATCTTATAAATGGTTTAGAATTTATAAACATATAAAAATGAGTAAATAATGCTCGTAAATTTATTGGATTGTGTAATTGAAAATGAAATTTAATCCTTTGAATCAATTTGGTTTATTACCCTATTTTTTTCTTCAAAACAAGTATAATTTGTTTTGAAGACTCTATAAATGTGTTGCAAAGGTTGCATAGAGCCCTTAGACTCTTCATTGCAGAGCATAATGCACCCTAACTTTTTCATTTTATTAAAAATAAAAACTTGTACCCCCCCCCCCCCCGGCTGCTTAATCTAGGTCGCGATTTTTCGTCCCTGGCTAACCAGACATAGATTTGCAGCGTTGGTCGCTGCCAAATTTGGGACAATAGCGTTGTAGTTAATAGGTACAAATATATTTGTTTAGTACACAATATTAAATAAAATTATATGGATCAACGTACAAAAACACACTATACTTGGCATTGATTACTTCTCATAGGAAAAAGAACACAGAAAACCTTGTGTGAACTCACAAGAACCTTGCAAAATTTGATCATAGTGGTGTTGTCAAATTCAATTATATCACCACTGAGTGAGTCTTATTCTCGAAAAAGAGTAAATGATTCATTTTTCGTCATTGCATTCAGATGGACATATATCATCCTAGGAATTAGCAACTCGAACGTATCATGTTTGTGTGCTTTTTAACATGTTCAAATAGGGATGGCCGTGGGTCGGTTCGGATTTTTTCGGTTCCAAAAGTTTCGGGTATTTAATAAATGGAACCGTCGGGTCCAAATATAATTAGGGAACCGTTCGGGTTCGGGTTCCGTTCCGTTCGAATCCATACCATAATTAAATTTTTTCAACATTTACAGCAACACTACATAAATACAACTAATAACATTTTCATTCGTAACTTTTACAAATTAACGTAGTATAATTTAAAAACACATAAATAACAAGATATTGAATAAGATTAATTCAATTAACACAAATACTGAAAAGTAGATACTAATATTAAAATATCGATGATCCACATTAATAATTCTTTTACTTCAAACAGCCTGCATAAAGAAAACGAAATATAAATTAAAAGTTATCAAAATAAAATATTTTTTAAGTATTGGTAATACTTACAAACTATTTGGTAAGAAAACGCAGAATCAAATCATCAATAGTTTCGTGCCTTCGTTATACTTGAATAAAAAATTATTTCTCTGAAGAACAGTGAACAAGTTAGGCTGAATCGACTAGGGTAGAGGGCGGACTTCGACGGTATAAGGGTTTCGAACTTTCGGTAATGGCGAAGAATTGGAAGAACTCGACAAAAGATCGTGCACAAGCTAGGGAATTTGTTTTAATTTTATATAAATTTATAAATGACAAATTGGGTTTCAATTTTTTAAAATGGGCTTGAACAAGCTACTAATAGCAAATTGGGTTTTGTAAATAATTTTTCAAATGGGATTGAACAGCTTAGTAAATAAATATATTATAAAAATTAAATTTAGCTAGATTAATGTGTTAATTTGTTTTAAAAAAATTTTAAAAATTTAATTAATCCAATAAAAAAAATAAAAAATTTTATTTAGATTCTGGTTTTATTCGGTTCTTCAGTTCTAGACCCGAGACCCGACCCAAACTACCCGTTCGGGTATTTAATTTATGAAGAACAGCTCAATTCGGTTCGATCCAGGAACTTTTGTCCAGTCCTATGTTCAAAACTGCAATTGTATCACTCTTATGAGGAGGTCCGTCAATGCGTCAAACTTCTCTATTAATATTTGAGTTACTCGTATGCAAAACGACAAAGTCTTTACTAATATATTTTGAGTGAATCACAACGATTTTTTTTGTCTACTTTATTTGATTCACCATGATATCTGCAATGACGATTAAATTTTTAATACTCAGATAACCTACTCTTATACCAAATTAAATAAGTTACTTATTTAAAACTTTAAACAGCCAATAAATTTGGACAAATTACAGATTGTTTTCATATTGCCATGTCCTTGGCTTGCAGGTATAGAAAAGGTGTGATATATATATATATTTCTTTTTGGTCCTTCACTTTCCAACTCATCGGTAATTTGCCTAGAGGAATTCAAGAAAATGGAACTATTTTAGAATGATCCGTTTTCCGGTACTTTACTTGGATTCTCATAATTCAGGACAAGTTTTAAAAAGAAGGGAACAATACATAAATAAGGTGTTTAAGTATCACCATTTCAAAATTAAGGATTAATGTTTTAAATTTCAAAAATCAGGTTTGCATTAAAATTTATTTATGAATTAATTAATTTATTATATATTTTATTAATAAATATATAATGGTCACAAGTCTATGCAGTTTGGTCACAAATCAAAAATCTTAAGGTCACAATTAATTTTTTTTATAAATTACATCGTTCATCGGTCACAAATTAAAAATTTTAAAGTCACAATTTGTTCATCGGTCACAAATAACGAAATTTATAAGTCACACAACTTATTTTATAGTCACAAAACATCAAATTATAGGTCACAGATTACTTTTATTGGTCACAAGTTAATAAATTTGTAGGTCACACTGTATTTATTGGTCACAATTTATTCTTCACTAGTCACATGCCAACCAATTTATTGGTCACAATCAACAAATCAATTGTGACCACCACCAACACCAACACAACACCGTTGTCTCTGCCGTTCACACCAACACCACAGAACGTACCACCACTGCCAACACAACACTACGGAAACCATCGCCGCCACTGTCACTTCCTAGCAATAAAATCACCGTTTCAAACATCGCAACCACCATTATTACCACCACCACTACACCAACATCGCCGCCACCACCACCGCCTCGTCACGCCCCTTCATGACCCCAATCAGCTACAATCACCACCGCAGCCGCCAGTACACACCTCAAATCACCCCCACACCATCACCCCTTTTGCCATCGTCACCGCATGTAGATTCACTAACTCACGGTCACAATTGAGTTCGGGCTAAAAAATGAACCAAAAAAGAAACCTTACTTGAGGGAGGGGAAGAGCAGCAACCAGATCAATAACGAAATCAGTTTTCAAAAAAAATAAAGGACAGAGACGGATGGATCTGCGATACCCTAGGGAAATACCTGACTGGATTTTCGAGTGCAACCGTCCCACTATCCACCGCTTCGAGCGGCGAGGGAAAAGGTAGAACACATCGACGAAGAGGAGATAAACACGTTGAGGCCAGAGAGAGAGGGAGAGAAAACGGTGAGGGACTGAGGGTAGAGAGAGAGAGAAACAGATCTGCGAAACCTTAGGGAAAAATCTGACTGGATCTTCGTGCGGCAGCGTCGCCGATGAGGGAAGAGGTCGAAGACAGCGACGGAGAGTAGAGAAACAGGCGGAGAGAGAGAGAGAGAGAGAGAGAAAATGGTGAAGGGGTGACGGTATAGAGAGAGAAAGAAACGGTGAGATATGAAAAATGATGAAATTTAATTTGTAAATAATTATTAATATTAAATTCTTTTAATTATAACCTGAATTTTGAAAAGTAAAACTTGTTATAGGATTTATGAAAATGGTAATTTAAAAGTAGGGGTGGCTGTAATTTCCTCTAAAAAGAATACAAAACGTAAATTATTGTCTGAGACAATCAAACAATTTTATCCAATACATTAATTATTGAGTTGTTAAGGTCCCCAAGTCTAGTTTTTGCTTTTTGTTAGGTATGGTCTATTCTAATCCAATATTTGGAAAAATATTCTTGAGTATATTTGTTAAATTTAATTAGATATAATTGGATAAAATTATTCAGTAGATTATTTTGTTGAATCTTATTACATACTTACAATAAAACTAAGCCCCGGTTTGACTTCCATTAAAATTATATCAGTTCTCCGCACAAAAAATTTCATTATAAAACTAGCTAAAGTGATTTAACAATAAATTCGACAAAAAATCATACATTTTTACTTGGTCATCATGTACAAAACAGTATATTTTAGGGTAGCAATTATCGAACTTAATAGGGAAAAAAAAAAAGAAGCAAAAAAACAAGAAATGGCATCCAAAGCTTGAAAAAAAAAGTCAAAAAGATGAACTTTAATAAAATGCCTCTTTTCAATGTTTGAATTCATGCATCGACTCCTCAAACCCAAACCTTTATACAAATGAAGCCTTAAAAACTTCTTTTAGGTTCCAACATTGCATGCAAGCTGTCTATCTTTAAGGATTCTTAAAGGGTTGGTCCAAACTTGTACTTAGAAACTATGGAATTTGAATCCCAGTTGCTTTAATAATTTGTACTGTGTTTATATGCATGATTGAGATAGCGTGTTCTTGCTGTCTTCACATTAATTTATTTATTAGTTAATTCAATCTGCTTATTTGCTTAAAGTGTTCAAAACGATGTTTCCTAACACTGTTAGGCTGTTCAAGATTGGAATTTGCAAAGATCCATTTGAAGGGTTTGATTATTTCTTGCAAAATCTTGATTAATTATTCTTAATAATGAACACAGAGAGAGTCGAATGGCTTAAATTAGTTAAAACTTTCGGACGAGCATAATTGAGATATTTTGAAGGATAAATGACTACAATTATTGAGGTTGTATGTGAAAAGATTTAGCCCCCGTTTGACACCCTTTAATTTCTCTTTCTCTTTCTCATTCTTCATTTCAACCACACATTTTCCAAATAAAATAATATTACACACAAATCAAAAACTTTTCATCACTTTTTCACTACACATTCTCACATCAATAACTATTCCAAAATTTCTACTTACCTAAAAATGGGTTTCAAACAGGGGCTTAGTTTTGTCTGTTTCATGAAATATCTTGATTACTCTTAGGCCCTATTTGAAAAGCCATCTTTTCCATTTTCTTGCTTTTGGCCTGTTTGACAGCCACGTCTTTTCAAGGAATTTATTTTTTTGTCCCCACCCCACGCGCCCATTTTCTTGCTTTTAGCTGAAAAGGTTTTCCTACTTTTTTTGTGGGAAAACTGTTTTCCAAGTTGCTGAATTTTTATTTTATTTTTATATTTTGGCAATGGAAACAAATGTCATACCCAATGGTAAAAAAAAAAATTCACTTTAATGGACAATTTTCATGTAAAACAAAGTCAAACAAACAATAAACTTTGAAGAAAAAAAATGATTTTTTAGGAAATAATTTTTTTTTTTCACTTTTTTTTTGTTCTTTTTGGCAATGGAAAAAGTTTTTATAACCAATTGTGGAAAAAAATTTCACTTTAATAGACACTCTCCATGTAAAATAAAGCCAAACGAATAGAAAATTTAAAAATTTTCCTTGTGAAAAAATATACCAATCAAACACACTTAATTAACAATTCCCTGCAAAACATTGTCTAGGCAATTACTTTACCTGAAAATCATTTTCTTTCCACCCATTTTCCACTCTTGCAATCAAACGGACCCTAGGTTCTGTTTGAAAGTATTGCTTTTCCATTTCCAAGAAATGGCTTGTTTGATATGATTAATTTTCCTAGAAATTCAATTTCTTGGCTGCCCCTCCACATGCCCATTTTCCAAGTTTTTAAAGAACTTGTTTTCCTTTTCCATTTTTTTTTCAATTGGAACAAATTTCAAACCCAATTGTATAAAAATATATTCATTTAATTGACAATTTATATAAAAACAAAGTCAAACGAACACAAAAAATTCGATCACCAATTCTAATAAATTTTATCCATTTAATTGATAATTTCCATAAAAAATGAAGTCAAACGGACAAAGTGGAAAATTATACCAATCAAATACAATTAATTACAATTATCAGTAAAATAATTTCTAAGCAAACTAATTCCCTGAAATTCATTTTCTTTTCACCAATTTTTCACATTTACAATCAAACGGACCCTTAGTTAAGAACAGGGAGGTAGAGCAAATTCAGTTGCACACGGGCCACGTAGCGTGGTTTATTTTGTTACAAATTCAGCCTCTATTCACACATCTGCAATTTAAAGTTTTTAGCGATTTTAGTTCCATTATATGTGATTTCTAAAGCATCCCAAATTTCTTTAACAATATCACATATATGCATACGCCTAAACTCGTTAGGAGAGATAGTCATAAATATTGCATTGACATCTCTACTATTCCAATTACACTCAACTAATTCTTTAGCAATTGACATCTCTACTATCACACATTAGTACGTATAACAACACCCGCAACGATGGTAGATGGGGCAGTCTAACCATTTTCTATAGTAACCCAAACACTCGCATGAGTAGACTTCAATAAGGCTCTCATTCAAATCTTCCAATGATCATAATTACTATCATTCTTACTCTTTGACTTTAATTACAACTCAATTAACAACAACTTTGAACACAAAAATAGCCAATTACAATTGGACCTAACAAACTCCCCTTTTAGCATTCTGTGACAAAACTATTTATATCAAAATTAAGCCCCCGTTTGATAAGGTTTAAAATTAGATTTTTAGTAGGTTTTGATAAAATGTTGATGAAATTAGTGCTTGAAAAGTTGTAAGATATATGAAATATATGGTTAAAATTAATTATTGACTTTGAGTTAGATTATAAAATATGAATTTTAATCGATACCAATCAGGGGCTAAAATCAACACAACTAACATTATTAATCCAAACACTCAATCTCCAAACTTCAACCCAACATCTAGTTAAGGTTGTCAAAGGGATTGGATTTTAATCAGAATCCGATGAAATTAATGAGAGATGGATTTAGGGCATCAATCCAATAACCCGATCAAGATTCAAATCTGATAATCCATTAACTAAATAGATCAAATATGCATATATGTCAATCCGATCTGATTTGTTATAAATAATTGAGTTGGTAAAATATTCTTATAGCATATTATTTGTCACTAAAATAAATAAACTTAGAATAATAAAGTAATAAAATTCAAAACATAAAAAATAAAAATAAAAATATAATTATTAAACCTATTTTAGAATTGGAAAATTTGAAAAAAAAAAAAAAGTTGGTTTCAATCAATGTTTTAAAAACCGACCTATGGATCGACCCGGAAAAGGAAGAGGGTCAAGGGTCAAAAAGTCAAATCGGTATCGAACCGATTGTCGAATTGAATAAATAATTATACACATAAATGTAAAATATTATAAAAACAATATATATATATATTTTAATTTTAGTTTACTAATTTAAAGTAAATAAATATCTATATTCTTCTTAATTAAATTTATTATTGTGATTTATTTTACAACTTCAAAAATTAATAATTAATATGTAACAAATAATTTGATTTGTTAATGGAAATAATGAAATGAAATATTTATATTTAGAATTCAAATTCAAATTTACCTTATCCCACATCGAATGTCAATATAAAACTAAAAGATGATCTCTCGTTTAAAAATGAATTTCATGATGGTAGAAGTAAGTATTGGGCTTGTTAGTAAAAACAGGTGGGCCTCAAGTTAGTTCAATTTTTCTAAAGAATATAAAATCATTTTATTTGGAAAAATCGATCCATTTTTTCGGTTTATGGTTAACCGGCCAATTTAACGGTTTATTTGATGATTTTCAATTTTTTGTTTAATGTGTGATGATTTGATTCCAACATTGATTTTTTTTTTCCTAATTTTTATTAATTTCGGATCGGATATCTGATAACATAAAAATCGGATATGAATTTAATAATTAAATATCCATTGGATTATTGGATCCGATCAGATAATTTTCTCATCGGATCGGTTATAGACAGATCCGATCCATATCAGATCAATTTACAGCCTTACATCTAGTCGGACATATTTCCTAAAACACATGAAAATAATAATATCACATGTAAAAGTAAGAGGAAACTAAAAATTAAAATATATAACTAAGTTATATAAAACAACATAAATAAAACATTTGTAACATAAAAGCATATAATATTACGTGCATCAATAACCTAGAAATAAAATATAGAATATCAATATCAATATTAGCAAAACACTAAACACAATATCAATATTAAAATTCCATCCACAAATCAATAAAAACTATATGTGACTCCACTTAATTCAAATATCTATAAAACAAATTAAAAATTCCATCCAAACCAAAGTTATATGCCCTCATATACTACTCAACTCTCCTTAAATAAATATTTTTTCCCTCTTTTTGTCACGAATAACAAAGGGAAATCAAGCAATATAGTCATAAATAACACAGAGAGTACTCGCTAATAAAAATATGGAAATGGACAAACCATGCAAACTTATGCAAACATGTGAAAAGAGAATAAAATTTTCTTTCTTTTTTAAATAACTTTTTTTCATGGATTTTTAAATATGACATCAAGTATTAAAAACTCAAATCACATAAATAATCATTTGCTTAGTTATACATGTATAACTTATAAACAGTGAATTTTTCCTACATAACTTATTTTAAACCTGTATAGAGTAAATTTTATATGCAACTCACGTGTGAAAAATATCACTAACCTCCTGTAAGCAAGATTCAAAATGTTAAATCAGTAAGAAATGATATGCAAAGAAATCACTGGTGAATGAATATTTTTCTCAAATTATGAAATCAAACCCAGTACTACTAACACCTTTAATCAAAATAGGTCGTATTTATAACATTTTTATCATATAATGTTTCTTTCTCCCTCTATTTGTGAGCATATATAATTTTTCTATCTTATGTGAAGATTTTTCTTCGTTAATCTTACTAAACCACCCTTATAACGAGTATTAGGTCGATAACTCTCAAATCAAATGGCTATAGGACACCAAATAATTCAAATATTTTGATGCCCAACACTATTTTTTTTTTAGTCTTTTTGAGGAATAAACAAGGGTTTAGGTCAATTAGTTATATGTTAATTCAAATTCAAAGTCACCTCATTACATCGATGACCACCATTCCAAATCTCACACATGCAATCATGACTCATTTACAAGAGTTTGATGTGTGTTGTACAACATAAATTAACATATACCAAGTCTCCAAATAAGTTCTAAACAAAGTTATGAAAACTTTATTTACCATTCATTAATTTTACTAATATGTTATGACAAAATTATATGTCCAATAATATCACTTTAAATTGTTATAGCATCAAGAATCCTTTTATCTTTTCCTTTTTTAATCTTGTCATATTTTCTAATTTATAATTTTCATTTTAAAAAGGATAATGCAATAAGAATATAGTGACATAAATACCTTGAACAATGCAGATACATGCACCAAAAAACCTACTTAATGAAAAACACAAGTGTTCTTACCTCTAAGAGTAACACAAGCAATGCCACAATTTAGAACATCACTTTGACTTGAAAGTTCGCTCTTTTTTACCAAAAATCTTCTCCGACTGTAATTTTAGTCAAATAACTCATTATATCAGTCAAGTAACTCACTTAATTAGTCAAGAATCTAGTTGAGTAGTAAGATCCTGTTTGTGTTTCTTAACCAAGGACTTACGACATCTAAGCCTAATGTGACCTAACTCACCATAATTATGACAAGTGTAATGAATTTACGAGCAGTTCTAAGTCTCAAGTTTTGAACCTTAGGTTAAGGAAACCTATGTTGCACAGTTGATCTCCATCTTAGAATTCCTACAATATTAGATTTGATTGAGGCAAGTACACTCTTGTTTTGGAAGAGGAAACAATATGAGAATTTGTTTCACTAAAGCTTAAACCTCTCGTATTTCTAGTTGTTTTATTCAAATCTAAATTGTTGTCGAACTTCTTAGAACCACTAGAAAAATATTGAAGTTGGATACTAGATTTCTTAAGATCACTTGTAAGAGTTTTAACCTTAATTTCTAAAGACTCTTTCTCAACCCGCAACTCATTCAATCTATTAGTCGACTCCTCAAGTTTAACTTCTAAACTCTCATTTTCTAACTCTTGTTCATGTAATTTCTTAAAGGCTGAGCAATTAACCTTCTTCAATTTAAGGCTCTCTACATACAACCGGTCATAGGCCACTTCTACATCCCAATCATCTCCTAATTTTTCAAAATGATCAAACATGCAATTCAACATGTCCAAAATTGCAAATAAACATTCAAATTTCTAAGATTCGTGTCTTCCAACAAATTACAATCTACCAGGACATATTTTGGTTTGAATGGAACTCCAAGACTCAATTGAATACAAATGATGTGCACTCACACCAAGCATATAGTTAAGTACAACACCTCGTCAGCTATAGAAGACTATGAATAAGACTACAGATATACTACTTTAATAGAGAAAATTTCATCTTACACGCAATAGTGAGGTAGAAAAATGAAAATTCGACAAACTATGTACATTCTTTACTTGGTTAATCATATGTGAGACATTAATACTCGAAGGTATCGATTATCAAACTCGGATGAACTTCACAAAATAAAAATAGTAACAAGAAATGGTATCCAAAGCTTGAAAAGAGTCAAAAGATAATTTTTAGGGAAAATTGCAACAACGACTCTTAAATTTTCCACTTTTTGTAGACTTTACATTATCTTTCAATTTGTGCCAACAAATTAGGTCTCTAACATTTCAAAAATATGTTTTTGGGGTCCAAATGGATGGTTGATCATTAATTGACCAATAGTCAAAGGATTGATCGAATTTTGACCAATTTAAAAAGGTTAAAATAGTAATTTACATAATTAAAATAATTAAATCAAAAAATCAAAACCTTATCAAAAGGCCACCTTTCCCACCCTCACCCCAACCTCAAAACCAAACCCAAGACAACAACAGTTCCAACACCGGCACGACCTCCTCCTCATCGACACCACCGCCCAAAACATCGGACGAACTTATCTCCGGAAAGCCCTCATTCTCATCTACACATCCCACCCAACCACCATCCCTAACTCCACCAGATGTCGCCAAAATAACCACCCAAAACCAGAGCCGGACCTGAGGGGAGGCCCAAGAGGCCGCCGCCTCAGGCCCAAAATTCCTAAGGGCCCATTTTTTTGGCCTTTTTTTTTTGTTTTTTGTTTTTAAATTAACCTAAACTAAAGGCAAAAGGGTAAAACAACATTCCATCTTCTCTTTCGCGAGCCTTACTGCGCCGTTTCTTCCACACTGCTCCGCCTCCACCGCTCCTCCGACCGTCAGCCCGTGACTTCGCCCGTTCGCCTGGGGCCCGTGAGGGAGAAATAGAAAGTAAACAGTGACTGAACCTGTGGCTGTGAACCATTACCAAACCAAACCAGTCAACCTCGTCCTCTCGTCATCAACTCAGCGCCATCCGGCATCCAGCGCGACATCGTTCTATCCGTCTCCAACTCTCCGGGCCCGTGAGGCCGTGATTATTGAGTAAGTACTAGTTTTTATTGTATTTTTTAAATTTTTACACAGACAGAGACAGACACATTCACGACCCTGCACGGACTCACGGTGATTTGAATTCTTCACTCTTCAGTTCTTCTCCTCGAATTTGACCGAATCATTTTAATCTTTGATTCGGTATTAATAGAGTAATTAGTTATCATTCTTACAAGCATTAGTTGGATAAAAATATTTGCTGAGTAGGCTACAATTGCTAAATGCTCTTTATTCTATTGGAATTGCTATTATTTCATATTCAACTGGACAATTGCTGACTGGAAAGTTCATTGATTGCAACCTGTACATAAGTGGATGGTCCGACATATGTATTTCCGTGCTTACAGAATGGGATACCAAGGGTAATTTACTTCCTCTATGAAACATTAAGCTGTTATTTAGTTAAATAAAGTAAGTTTTGCTTCCTACTCTCAGTACTCTGTTATTTCTTTTATATGTGATTGTAATAAATTTGATACAAAATAATTTATTAGTTTATCCCGTAAGCCTGTAAACTGTAAAGCGGCTAACTGGCTTGGCTAAGGCTAAGGAGTAATTTATCCAGGTATGTTTACTGTTTAGTGATGCCGGAGATTCTTCTTGTTGTTTTTCCAATTCCAGTTTTACTAGTTTATTAGTTTACTGTAATTTATTTTGTGATTAGAGAATTTGAGTATGAAAATTGGATAATGACATAATGGATGAATGATTGTTTTGCAATTGAGAATTTGAGTATGAATATTGGATAGTGGATGTATGATTGAGGATGATATGAGTTGAACCGTTTGAAGTTTGAAATGAGATTTTATAAATCCGTTATTCTGCTGCATATATTAGACTGTGAGTTATGGGATTTCATTAATCATTAATTGATTATGTGATAATGTGAATGGATATGTATTATCACTTATCTGGATTTGGCGTTATTAAGTGTGAATTTGAATCGAGATATTGTAAATCTACACTCGCTCATGTTAATTGTTATATTCAATTTCAGTAACTGTTAGTTGTTGAGTGATTTGAGTCATGTTGTCCATTGAAAAAGAAATGGTCGAACAACTCGAGTATACAAAATCGATTGATATTTTTGTATCGAAAACTGCAAGATGAGTTATATTTAAGTGATCGGTTAGAACATCTTTGTATTGATACTTGATTGCAAAATAAATATTTTGAATATTTTAGTTTTACCTGTTGTTTTATTGTTGAATTTAAGTTAACAAATTTAGTTTCGTAAGACTTTTTTTTTTTTTTAAATGAGAGTGTCCGTTATGACTTGGGGGCCTAAATTTTGAAGTTCGTCTCAGGCCCCGCGAAACACAGGTACGGCCCTGCCCAAAACCTCTAACTTGTGAACTCAAAAATTGTTGGCAACTCCTCTGATCACACCTACCATCGCAGACTCTCACCAGTTGAATCCCACAATCCATGCGTCCAATCCGATGATAGTATTTTAACATAAATGGGACAAAAAATCGATGCACTTTTTATATCCCTCATTTCTTCTTCACTTCAAACCACCATCTTCTCCATCTTTCTCTTTGGGACCACCTCTATGGGAAAAAAAATCATATTTCTTTTGCATTTTTTTGTGAAATTGGAGTCTCTTTTTAGATTTGAGTTTCCATTATATGGGGAAAAATAATGATGGTGGTGTAAATAGGTGTCAAGATGGTGGCGATCTGTGGGAGGTAAAAGACGACGAAGGAAGTTGATCGTGGTACAAATGGAGGTGATGGTGGTTAGGTGATGGCGATTGTTTTGGTGGTTTTGGTGTGTGGATTCTATGGTGGTGGTGGTGCTAAGGTTTAAGTGTGGTATTTGATGGTGGTTGTGGTGATGGCGGGAAGGCTGTCGGCGGTGTTGTCGGCTGATAGGTAGGTGGCAATGCTGATGGTTTATTTTTTTATTTTTTATTTATTCTTTTCTTTTACTTTCTTTTACTTTATTTATGGTTTTTAAATTACTTTATGTATAAAATAGCAAAGTTACCCATTTCGATTTAGTCAAAATTAGTCAAAGTTCATTTTTGTTAGTCAACTAACGGTCAAATGGATCTATTTGGGCCCTACCTACATATTTTTGAAAGATTATGGACATTAACTAGTGCAAATTAAATATTAGAATAAAGTTAACAAAAAAAGGAAATACTAGGGATCACAGCTGCAATTTTCCCATACATTTAAAGGGCTCTTTCTAAAAGCTTGAATTCATGGATTAATTGGCTTCTCAAAGCCTTTTTATTGAAAGAAAATTCTACAACAAGCCTTAAAGCCTTCTTCTATGAGGTTCCAAGTTCCAACATAGCATGCAAGTTGTCTAAGGATTCTTAAAAGGGTCGGTCCAAACTTGTAATCTAGAACTACGGAATTCGAATCCCATTTGCTTTAATAATTCGTATTGTGTTTATATAATCAAGTTAGTGTATTCTTGCTGTGATTTATTAGTTACTTTAATTAATACACTCAATTGCTTAAAGTGTTCAAAACATTATACCAGAACACTGCTGGACTCTTCAAGATTGGAATATGAAAAGATTAATTTGAAGGGCTTGATTATTTCTTGCAAAATCTTGATTAAAAATCCAGAGATAGCCGATCACCTTAAATTATGTAAAAAATTTGGACGAGCATGATTAAGATATTTTGAAGGAATTATGTAAATTATTGAGGTTGGAATATGAAAAGATTGATTCGAAGTTTTGATTATTTCATGCAAAATCTTGATTATTCCGTGTTAAGAATAGTCCTAAATTTGGTAAAATTGTAGGATGAGCATAATCAAGATATTGCGAGAGATACCATATGTAAGTTTCTAATTCAAAATTCATTTCAAGTGATGCCATTTGTCTTGATTCAGAAACAAGGGTGGGGGAAAAGAAAAACAATACCCCTTTATCATGCAATAAAAGATCCAAATTTTCCCTAATGGTTCTTTGTTATTTCAAATGAAGTTTCAAAAATTCGTCTATTTCCCTAAATATCCATTCAACACATCGTTCAAATCATCATGCCGATAGAATTCAAGTGCCATTTGTGTGTTTTATATTTAGTCCGATACAACCCATTAAGGTGTTGATTAGATTTTGTATTTTATTTATTTAATAATTATCTTTTTTAATTATGATCTAATTTTCATTTGTTAACGTGTGCTTGAAATGAAATTTCAATTATAGTTTGTGAATTAGTTTTACGAGGAGCATCAGTTTGTGGTGGTAATGTCTTTGATTGAACTTTATAAAAGATGGGAGTCTTCTTCCAATTCTTGGTCCAATAAAAAACTAATCAAAATTACAGAGTTTTTGATACATTGTTCATCAATTTTCTTAGCTTCGGTGCACCACTCACAAAATTAGCGGCATAGTAATAATTAAGTCAAGAATTGCCAACATTTTCGGCAAAACTTTTGAAACTTTATAATTTAATAAATTAACATCTAAAATGCTCTATTTAGCTGTTTAATTTCTCATTTTTTATTTAATTGGATTGATAAGGCGAAGGTAAATTCAAATTGTAGATTAATACCAAAAAAATTATCCAGACAAAATAAAATATAGAATAATTCTAACACAATATATTTATACCAAACACGTGATATGTTATACCTATAAAGTTTTCAAATTTATGCAAGAAGAAATAAGGACTTTTTAATTACAATTGCAATAACACAATTTGATATTTTACTTCCAAGTGTTAGAACCACAAACCTCTAATCCAAATAGCATGCCATCACACACACACACACACACACACTCTCTCTCTCTCTGGAATCAAAACATAAAATTAATTATATTTCAAAAAGTAATTATTGGGGACTAGTTAAGTCCAATTAAAAACAAGAGCATCAAACCCAATCTTAAAGTGTTGGGTTTTAAAGTTTATTTGAATAAAAATCACATTAATAAATTTAAATTAGGAATGTCAATAAAGCATTAATTATTATGGATGGATTATGTGAGGTGGATCACTTAAATTCACTTGGCACATGAGTATGTCTTGAACACTTTGAAAAGATTGTGCTAGTTGATGTGTATTATGGATCATAGATTAAATCCAATGGTTGGATTTAATCTTGTGGTCAATTAACATGTTAGTCATGTCTCTTTTATAGTACAATACTTGAATTGAATTCAAGTTTTTCTTTTGGCTCTATAATTACCAGTGTCATTCACTTGTTTCACTTGGACTTGGCCTAACAAAAGAGAGAAAGCATAGAGAGGCAACCAAGCGGAAGAAGTTCATATCTTTGGCGAAATTCTTGGTAGCTTTTGGATGATTTATTTCTTGGTATATAAATTTTCATTCTCATGACGATGCACGATCCGGTGTGGCAAAAATCTGAGCTCAATGTTATGTGACACTCCATTGGTGGTGTTGAAGAAGCTTTGGATCTATTAGTTCGGTTTTACACTTTGAAGGTTTATGTTTTCTGCATTGTAATTGTAATAATCATTTGTTCACTACATCTAAAACTCTACAAATGGTATCAGGGCTTAGGCCAGTGGTATGAATTGTTAAAACAAGTTGAAAATCAGATTGGAAATCGAAGGGGTTCGAGTTTGGTCGAAAACTAGTAAACTCGAATTTTTAAACCCATTTTTCGGCAAAACCACGCACCGGTGGACGAATGGCGACCACCACCAAACTCCAGATAACAATCAGAAGATGTCGGTGCCGCGCATGAGACATACGCGCCGATGGTAGATGCATCACGTGAGGGAGAATCAACCGGAGGTGAAAAAATATAGTTTGTTCCTTGTGATATTTCTAACCTCCTAGTGGTGTTGGATTTCAATGTGATGCACTATGATTTTGCTATGATAATGCTATGATTTTTACTATTAGCCAAAGTTCATTGATGTTGTGTAAAAATCCTATTTATCATGAACGTTCTAAACGTATTGAGGTAAAGTATCACTTTATTAGGGAGAAGTTAGATTTTGGTGATTTATTTTGCTTAAAATTGCAACTGATAATAACCCACATATGTTGGAACAAAAGTACTTATGGTTGGTAAGTTCAACAAATGTTTATCAATATTGAGTATTGATAAAAGTTAATTGTTGTGGAGGTACTGAGTTGGAGTGAGTGATGATGATGAAATAAGACCCACACTAATGGATGACACTTGTAACCGAGGAATTTGGCGATTGATTATATGTGATCCAAAGTGAAGATTTCTGAGGTGGATCACTTAAATCCACTGGAAACATGTGTATTTGTCTTGAGTACTTTGAAATGATTGTTCTAGTTGATGTATATTATGGATCATAAATTACAAGTCTCATTCAGTTGTTTTACTTGGACTTGGCATAACAAAAGAGAGAAAGTATAGAGAGGCAACCAAGTAGGAGAAGTTCATATCTCTAGCTAAATTCTTGGTGGCTTATAGCGAATTTATTTCTCGATATATCCATTGTCATTCTTGTGAACGACGGTGCATGATTCGGTGTGGCAAGAATTTAAGCTCAACATCATATGACACTCAATTGTGATAGCGGTTAGAAGAGAGTGATTTTAGGCAATAAAATCACTATATCTTAGGCAATCAAATTATAATTCCTCTATCACAGAAATATGATTGTATAGCCAAAATTAGATTATAGTTTTTTCCTATTTAAATGTGCTATTCCTACTGTAAAAATATGATGAAAAGAAATGAAATTATATTTCTAACATGGTATCAGAGAAATGGTAAAATTCTCCTACCCATACCATGTTTTAACCGTACTCTCTTGATCATTTTCTCAAACAGGTGGAGGCCCTCACACCTGTAAACCCAGACCACCCACCACCAAAAATTTAAGCCATTGTCCTAAACACCAGTGTGCTCACTCACCCCAACCACCCACCACTCCAAACCACCGACACCACTCTTACAGAACTCACAACAAGAATGCCTGAAGCTCTTTACAAAGCATAGATAAATGTCCCAACCACAGAAATTTCACCTCAAATCGGCATCAAATTAGATGGATCAAATTATGCTTTATGGTCTCAGATCATGGAGATAAATATAGCTAGAAAAGATAAATTGGGTTACCTGAATGGAGATATTCCTCAACCTTTACCGATCGACCCGAACTTTCGCAAGTGGTGCACGGAACATGTCATTGTCAAAGGCTGGTTAAACAATTCAAAGGACTCATCTCTCATTGGTAATTTTATTCAATTTCGCAATGCTAAAGCTATATGGGATGCCATAGAAACTACGTACTTCGACGGGAATGACACTTCCCAAGTATATGAACTTCGGCGACGAGTTGCTCGATTAAGACAATCTGGTGGGTTAATTAAAAAATACTACACTGAGTTGCAAGGATTGTGGTGTGAAATTGACTTCCGCCGGTCAAATCCGATTGTTTGTCCTACTGATATTGATCACTTTAATGAACTAGTCCAAGAGGATCGAGTTTATACTTTTTTAGATGGCCTTGACGACAAGCTTGACAACATTAGGTAAGGAATTTTACAGATGAAATCGTTCCCATAAATTGAAGAAGCTTATTCGTATGTCTGTCGTGAGGCCCTCCGATAAAAAGTAATGACCTCTCCAGATGATGGCGTTTTCTCAAGAGCGGTGTTGCCACAAAAGGACTGAAGCCTGGACCAACACTATTCTAGTCTCATAGCTCGTCCTCCCTAGGTTCAAAGAAGCCGAATGTTTCTTTTAAACCCAAAAGAGGGGAGAAACTAAAAAATGTTCTCACTGTAGGAATTCTAGACATACACGAGAAAATTGTTTTAAACTTACTGGGTATCCTGATTGGTGGCATGAACTGTAGGAAAAGAAGAAAAAAGAAGGAACTCATACTGCCAAACGAACGGGCAAGGCAGTAGTGGTAATGGCATAATCACAGTTATCTTTAATTCCCCAGATTGGGTCTTCTCAAGAAGCGGACACTAACTTGAATTTAGGTAATTTCGGTTCAGTTTGTATTACTACTTCCAGGGACAAGAACAATGGTGCATGGTTGCTCAACTCCGGGGCCACTAATCATATGACATATGATGTAAACGATTTTACCCAGTCATTCCCTCCTCAACGTACCAATGTTGTGAATGTTAATGGGTTTATTTCCCCAGTCATAGGGGCTGGCTCTGTATCTTTGTCCCCTTCCCTATGCTTATCTAACACTCTATTATTGTATGTAAGCCAAGTGACTACAAAACTAAATTGTGTGGTGCTGATTTACCTTACCTTTTGTCTTTTGCAGGATATTCTCACCAAGGGGATTATTGGGCGTGGTATTAAGAAGGGTGGGTTATACTACATGGAGGATTTCAACGTAGGACGAGCTCATCACGTATAGAGCAGTGGAAGGGATATACAAATCTGGCTTTGGCACCGTCGTCTAGGACACCAGTCTTTCAATTATTTAAAGCATTTATTACCTGGTTTGTTTTCAAATATGGCAATTTCTTACTTTAAATGTGATATATGTATTTTTGCAAAAAGTCATCGTACATCTTATCTACTGAGCATGAGTAAAAGTATTGTTCCTTTTTCTTTAATACATTCTGATGTGTGGGGTCCCTCACCTATCACTCCTGGATATGGGATTCATTGGTTTGTTATATTTGAGGATGATTGTACCCGCATGACTTGACTTTATTTATTAAAACACAAATATGAAGTGTTTAAGGTATTTTAGTCATTCCATACCATGATTCAAACTCAGTTCTCCGCTACACTCAAAGTTCTCCGCTTCGACAATGGTTGTGAATTCGTCAATCGACACTTTCGTGCCTACTTTGAATAGCATGGCCTTATTCATGAGACATCATGTCCTCAGACCCCTCATCAAAATGGTATTGCTAAACGAAAAAATAGGCACATACTTGAGACTGCAAGAGCTGTCCTTCATAGGGCCTTTGTCCCAAATCAATACTGGCCTGATGCAGTATCTACAGCTAACTAATTGCCTACTCAATCGGATGCCATCCAAGATCTTAAATTTTAAAACTCCACTTCAAACTCTTGCATCTCATGTCCCGATACCACACCCCTCATGCTTCCCCCATGAGTATTTGGTTGTGTAGCTTATGTACAGCTTCACAAAAATCAGTGGACGAAGCTTGACCCATGTGCTCTCCGGTGTATGTTTGTGGGCTATGTTGTACATCAGAAGGGTTATCGGTGCTATAACCCTCTGAATAAACGCACCTACATAACTATGGATGTCACATTCATAGAGATCGACACTTTATTTTTCCCAGCAACCAATATTTCTCTTCAGTGGGAGATAAGGGATGAAGAGTCAAATTGGTTGCACTTTAATTGGTCATATATGGAAACAACAATAGAACCAGAGAAAGAGCCGACTCCAACAACTATGAAGATAACAACAGAATCGGAATTGACTCCGACAGAAAGAGAACGAGAGAGTGATACACTTATAGATGCTGGACCCAAAGCAAAACTGAAACTTCCCCTCCTTCAGTACCCTCAGACCCATCTCCTTAGAATATCCTCGAGGTAAACATCCCTGATATAACTCATTGTATAAATTTAGATATTTCTGCTGGATACAAGTTACCTTTCAAGCATAATCGGGGCAAACCACCAAATAAATACCCTCCCGAGACGAAGGAACGAGTGTCAAAGTATCCAATAGCGAACTATATGTCCACTGAAAAATTATCTAAACCTTTGAAAGCTTTTGCACATGTATTCTCCTCAACTCTTATTCCAACTAGAGTTCAGGAAGCATTGTCAGACTCAAAATGTGCTCAAGCAATGAAAGAAGAGATGGAGACACTTCTAAAAAACAACACAGGATCCTAGTCCCATTACCTGATAGAAAGAAAGCAGTAGGATGCAAATGGGTTTTCTCTATCAAACATAAAGCAGATAGGTCTATCAAGCGATACAAAGCAAGTTTGGTAGCAAAAGGCTATACACAGACATATGGAGTGGACTATCAAGAGACATTTTCACTAGTTGCAAATTGAACATAGTACGAATCATATTATCTCTTGCAGCCACCCTCGACTGGCCGTTACATTAACATGATGTAAAGAACGCCTTCCTACATAGCGATCTTGAAGAAGAAGTTTACATGAACCTTCCCCCAGGTTATACATGCCCCTCAGATATAAGAATCGTGTGTAAGCTACAACGAGCACTATATGGTCTGAAGCAATCACCTCGAGCATGGTTTGGACGATTTTGTCTAGTAATGAAGAAATACGGGTTCAAATAAAGTGAATCAGACCATATACTATTTTTGAAGCACAGAATGGGTAAGATAATCGCTCTAATAGTATATGTGGATGATATGATTATCACGGGGAATGACATGGAAGAAATATCCAGAATTTAGAGACAATTGGCAACTGAGTTCGAAATAAAGAACTTGGGAGGACTAAAATATTTTCTGGGGATTGAAGTGACCAGGTCCAGGCATGGTATATTTCTCTCCCAAAGAAAATATGTGTTGGACTTATTAGCTTAGGTATGAATGTTAGAATGCAAACCAGCAGACACTCCAATTATCCAGAATCATCGACTTAGTGAGCACCCAGATCAAGTACCAACTGATAAAGGGAGGTATCAAAGGCTAGTTGGCAAACTCATTTACGTGTCACATACCCATCCAGATATTACATATGTTGTAAGTGTGGTTAGCCAGTTCATGCACAACCCTAGTGAAGATCACATGGATGCTGTGAGCCGAAGACTAAGGTATTTGAAATTCTCACTTGGAAAGGGAATTATGTTTTCAAAGATTAACCATTTTGAGAATAGAAGGCTACATAGATGCAGACTGGGGTGGGAATATCTCAGACAGAATATCCACCTCGGGCTACTTAATGTTAGTTGGAGGGAACCTCGTTACATGGAAATGTAAGAAACAAAAGGTGGTGTCATTATCAAGTGCTAAAGTTGAGTTTCAAGGAATGGCAAAAGGACTTTACGAAATCCTTTGGAAAAAGAGACTACTCACTGAAATGGGTTTTGCCCCCACTATTGAGATAAATCTGTTTTGTGACAACAAAGCAGCTATTGTCATATCTCACAACCCAGTCCAACATGACAGGACGAAACATGTTGAGATAGAACGACATTTTATCAAGGAAAATATGGAAGCAAGGGTAATTCAATTTCCATTTGTGAAATCTGAAAACCAACTGGTAGACATACTCACAAAGGCAGTGTCAAGTAAAGATTTTCACAACTCACTTAACAAGTTGGGCATCAGAGATCTGACCGCACCAACTTGAGGGGGAGTGATAGCGTGAGATGTTAGAAGAGAGTGATTTTAGGCAATAAAATCACTCCATCTTAGGCAATCAAATTATAGTTCCTCTGTCACAGAAATATGATTGTATAGCCAAAATTATATTTTAGTTTTTTCCTATTTAAATGCACTATTCCTACTGTAAAAATATGATGAAAAGAAATGAAATTATATTTTTAACAAATTGGTGGTGTCAAAGAAGTTTTGGATCTATTGGTTCCGTGTTATACTTTGAGAGTTTATGTTTTCCGACTTTTAGTTGTAATAATCATTTATTCGCTACATTTTAAACTCTACAAATTATATAATGGCAAGATTTGCGTACTTTCACTTCCAAATCTAGATGTTCATCCTACCAACTTCCTTTTATTTAGCCTTGTATTTAATTAATATACTCATCTTTTATCGAACTTTATTTTTATTATTTGCGCTGTATTTTTGCCCTTTCATTATTTTTTATTTGCTAAAAGTGCATTATGAAATAAATAAATAAAATTATAAACATGAAATTTATTCTCTTTTAAAGCACTTCCAAACTTACTAGTCAATAATGTTCTGATTATTATTGTTTTAACCACTCTGATCTTAAAAGATTTATCCCTAAAATCTTTCAGGATTGGGGTTGGGGGATCATTTCGGCTTTGAATAGGTTCAAGAAATGAGAATGCGAGGTGCGAAATAATTCTGCTTTGGATATGGGACAAGTAGATTCAAGAGATGAGAAATTTAAGGATCCATCGTAATTGCCAATTTCATAGCTCTTAATTGAATCAGATACGATATCTAACCATTCTAAGTGCATTTAGCAGATATCGAAACAAGTTTTTGGACTAGAAGCCTGCTTTTGTGATCTTGATAATATCGACGATATCAATGACATAAATTCAGGATCCCAATTCAAGGCCATAAAAGCTGCTTTCGAGCTTGCGAGCTGCATGAAAATTTGCTAGTCATACATGATCGTCTATAACTAATCATAAAAAAGCAGCTGCTTTCAGATGTTAGTATAACCGTACCACAAATCATAATTAAAACAATTTAAGATAAAGACATAATAGTGCAGTATAAAATATGACTAAACATGCTAATAATGGTTGTAAAACTATGATCATCATGCGATAACTAGTTGGCCTCCGCAACAGTTTTCCATTTCTCTGTCATTGTAGAGATAAAATCATAAGCTCTCTGGTCAATTCCAGGCTCAGCAACCCACCGGTCTCTATCTTCGTCACTATGCCATACTTTGTACGCCTTCACAGAGTCATAATCCTTCGCACTTTCTGATCTCGATGCCCTCGAATTTTTGGCTTTGAAGATGCTGAAGAGGGAAAAAGAAGAACCAGATGAAGATTTCTTGATTTTCCTGTTGTTCCCTGCCATGTTTTCTATCTTTTACAGTGTGTTTTTTCCAAGAAACAGAGACGACTTTTGAGGTTTTTTACATGGAATTGAGATGTTTTGTGTTGAATTTATAGTGGTTGTTGAAGTGATCCAAGGATGTAGAATCTAGGTATTATGGTGCTGTATTGATTGATAGCTGTGATTTAATAATATGAAATTACATAGTTTGGGTTCACTCTTTTCTATTGAAACATGTTAAATAATAAAATTTTTGACAGTAAAATGTCTCTTGAGACTTTGAATTTCATATTGAAAGTCTCTCTTATTAAGACGCTAACCCTTAAATGTAGATTATTATTTTCATATTTGAACGAATTTTACCTTTTATATTCCCTTCAAATGGTGGCTCATTTGTGACGTCAATATTGAAATCAAACGGCTCGTTTTAGCTTTTCAAAATTTGATATGCTAGATTAAGTATTTGGGTTCATATTAAAAGGCCAATTTTAGAGGAGTCATAACTCCGGTTCTTGTATGATGATTTGTGTTTTTATATTTAAATGACTTGAGATTTTACTCTTAATATTAACGTTGTCTATACTTACTTTTATACCACAAGAAACAAATTTCTTTCTTGCAAGCTGTCTATCTTTAAAGATTCTTGAAAAAGGTTGGTTCAAATTTTGTACTTACAAACCACAGTATTTGAATCTATTACTTTGTGAAAGGTTGTTTAAGCTAATGTGTTCCTGCTGTCTTCACGTCCATTAATCTATTACTTTGTGAAAAGTTGTTCCAAATATTGTAACAGAACACTGTTAGCTGTACATCAAGGTTGCAATATGAAATGACTGATTTGAAGTTATAATTATTTCCCTCAAAATCTTGGTTGTCCTTGGACTGAATCGGGGTATAGTCTAGCCTCCTAAGAAAGATTCCATAATTGAGATATTTCAAAGAATATAGCATAATCAAGATATTTTGAAGAATATGTGACATAAATTACTAAATTCAAAATTCAGTTTAAATGATGTCATTTGTCATAATTCGAGAATACCAAAAAAAAAAATCATGATGCTCCTTTGATATGTATCAAGGGGACTGTATTTACCCTAGAACTGTAAGCAAAAATCGTCAAATCGAAAAATCGAATCGAAAATGCATTTTAGAAATCGTCAGTTTGGTGCCACGTGGACTCGTTAACGAAATGGTTTTGAACCAAACCAAACCGATTTGAGAATTTTAATTTCGGTTTAAAACCAAACCGGACCGGCAAACAAATATATAAAAATAAAAAATAAAAATAATGAATTTTTTTGAAAATTCATCCAAATATGTAAAATTCAATATTTTGTCATTTGTGTGTATTTTTGTCAATTTATAATTTTCTATTACATATATATTATTATTACCGAATAATCCTAATTTATATCTAATAATCTCAAAACTAACATAATCTATCAAAAACTCTTTTCCTCTTTAGAATTCAAATTTCTATAGTTGCTTTTGAGTCTGCATTCTCAACTGGAGGTCGGATACTTGATTCCTTTAAGAGTTTATTAAGTGCAAAGATGGTTGAGACTTGTATATATGCAGAAAGAATTGGTTGCAGATTAAGAATAAATCTACAGTGCTGCACCAATATTTAGATGAAGTGGAAGCATTTGATTATTTAATGAAAGTTGTGGCATGTGGTTTATATTTTCTATTACCATATTTTTAAAAATTCTCTTATCTATCTAGTATCCAATACTATGATGATGTAACAAATGCATTTGTTTGACAATGGAGACTATGAATCATGTGTGACAACAATTGATGTTTGAGTACATGTGAGAAACTGAATTCGTAACAATATACAACGGTACGCTTGTGTAATTGTTATATTTAGATATTATAAACAATTGATTTATTATTATGGTTGGTTATTCTTTCTATCTAATCAGTAGTTTTGTTTTTCAGATATGATAATCACGAGGTCATGTTGAACATCATTATGTTTTTTGGGCTTTATATGTAATTTAGTATACTTTTATGGTAACGTTATCATAACGTCTTAGCCTAAAATGGCAAACAAAAAACTATATTTTAGTTTATTGTGATTTCACTTTGATTTATTTGGTATTTAAATTTGTATTAGATATATTTAATTTGTTTTAGATTTATTGCTAGTAAGATATAAATATATATTGAATTTAATGAATTAATGTGATAAAAGTAGACAAACAAAAAATATACGGCGAAACCGGCGGTTTAAAACCGCACCAAACCGTTAGGTTTAGGTTTGAATTTTTTTCAAACCGTTCAAAATGGTTTGGTTTAGGTTTGAGTTTTTCTCAAACCGTTTAAACAATTTGATTTGAAAATTTGTCAAAAACCAGTAAAAATCGAACCGTTTACACCCTAATTTACCCTGATGGTTGCTTATTATTTCAAAAGGGAAGTTTCAAAAAAATTATTTTTCTTATACTTATTTCCCGTATCACATCACCACATATATGTATATGTAAGACTGTGATCGTTATGCCTTTTATATTCACTAGTCAATGTTGAACGTTATTATGAAATACTTTATAAGTATTGTAAAAATAATATTTGAATATGCGTAAATGTTAATTAATTTATAATTAATATCAGGGAATACATACGTGACAAAGAATGTTAAATCATTTATTTAATTTTTAATTAACTAAAATTGAATATTAATTAGCATATATGGATGTGAATAATGAAATAAATTGTTTAATGTGAAATTCTAATTAACTTATAATTAGAATTAATAACACTAAAATACATAAATGAATAATATTAATTATATGAGTGTGAATTTTAATTAATTAAAAATTAATAATATTAAACTCATACATTAATGAAAGCATGAAAGCGCACATGTAGAATGAATATGTCAAATGTACATGTACATTGATAGTAACTAAATAGTTAAATAAATTAAATAGGTATTGTCGTATTGAAAAATGAAAAGTAAAGTATTATTGAAATAATTGAATTATAGTAGGGTTAAAATTGTTAAAAAAAATTGATTCCCACTTGGTGTGATATTTAATTGCAATTAAGTATAATTGAATGTTAATTAACATACATGGACGTGAATAATGAAATTCATTCTTGAATGTGAAATTCTAATTAACTTACAATTAGAATTAATAACACTGAAATGTATAAACGAAGATGAATATGAATATTAATTAATTAAGAATTAATAATAGGAATTCTTATATTAAAGAAAGTACACAAGTAAAATGAATCTATCAAATGTACATGTTCGTTGATCGTAACTAAATTAAATATGTATTTAAAAATAAAAAAGTAAAGTATTATTAAAATAATTGTATTATAATAGGGTTAAAATTGTCCAAAAAATACTTCTCACTTGATTTGATATTTAATATGTTATAGATAATCATTTTGAACTCAAAATTATTGACCAAATAATATATACTTGTTAAACAAAAATCGCAAAATATAATAATATTTTATTTATTAAGAAAGAACAAATTGAGTCGCAAATCAATACCCGTGTATTACATTGTCCTTAAAACAATTTCATCCACTCATCGTAAGTACTTGAGGATTCATTTGAGTGTCTATCTCTCGGGATATAATGAAAATTTCAGTAGAAACAGAGTACTATATTTTCATACCGACGAACTAAATCTTTATCTGAGCAAAGACTTATGACAGAAACTAAAAAATATTGAGTGATAGAATACTTGAAGATATTTTTGTAGGAAGGTAAAAAATTTGTGTGGAATAAAAGAAAATATTGACATAAATAAAAGGCTCGCACATAAATTCAAGGTCCGAAGTGCTAATTCGGTTGTTGATTTTCACCTCCCGTATGCACGCACGTGAAGAGAGTCTCAATGTTACATGATCACATCATTTCAAAATGTAACCATATATAAACTAGTTATATATTTCTTTGTTCATTTTCTACGTAGAACAAACTAAAATAGTTTTACCACCAACACATAAACATTTTTCAATTGTCCACTTTAAACTTTAATTTCTCATTCAACCGATTATCATTTTTGGTAAGTAAATATATTATTTCAGTGTCCTCACAAAAGAGAACACGAATCAACTTTGATATTCCAAAATGAGTAAATGGTCTCACTCAAAATTATGTCAAAACCTGCCGATATATTCCATTTTTCCAGCAATGCTACCGAGAATTGTCACCATAGCCAAGCTTTGGAATTATGTAATATTAATTAATTAAAATATATAAAATGCTCTATATGGATTTAGTTCTCTCATGATTGATTTGATTAAATAGATAAGCTAAAAATAGATTGGAAATATATATTTTTGGAATTGGAAGGGACAATGGGAAGCATTAAAATTATTTTCGTTAGATTTTTTTTTTTTTTTTCCCGTCGAGAACTCAAAAGGTTTTTGTCGACAATCAAAACCAAATAAATAACAAATTGTTGGATAATGTGGATCAACTTGACTCAAAATTATCCTACGTACTTCTCAGTTAACATTTATTCTTGAACCAAATGCTGATTTAAAACTCATTCATAGGTTTGTCCGAGTGTCAAGATGAAGAGTTCCATTTTAAGAAGTAACAAATTAAAATAATTTCCACTCAATATGTTTAGAGTATCAAGTTAAAGCTTACAGCATTGTATTATAAAATTTAATATATTAATAATTCCATTATTAATTTGTATTTAGAATGTAGATAGAAACTTCGTTTATGGATGGGAATAAAATGTTTGGCAGAACTTTAAATCTAGATGGGGCGCCCTACCAACTTCCTATTATATGGACTTGTTAAATTAATTGATATGATCGTCTAAAGTTTTATCAAACTTTATTTGATTCTTCATCCTTGTTTACGCTCTTATTATTTTAGGTTTGTTCCAAGTGCATTACGAAATAAGTAAGGATTATAAATGCAAAAGGTTACAAGCTTTAATGATGCTTCTTAAAATGTAAAATGCTGAAACTATACGTTCACAATTAAAATAACATCAAAACGAACAAAATATCTAATGGATATTGTTTAATCCAAACATATTTATCACAAAATCTTTACATCGCAATCTTTATACTTATAAAGATATAACTTTTACCTTAGAAAGGGAGACTTATCTTTTAACCACTCGGATATTAAGAATTGAGGATAATTGTACCATATACCATGGTATGTTTTGAAATTCCAAATCTACTTTTACTACTTCACTACTCCACAAATACTTATTCTTTTAAAAAAATACTAACATACTCGAGCACATTTACAAACACAAATAGGAACACACCAATAACCTACCACCTTCGTCGGCCCACCACATCACGTTTCAATTCCAGTGTCCAAAACCTTAAACCTAAACGAGGCCATAAACTCAGTTGTTCAATCCATAAAACACAGACCTCCTTGTTCCACCATTAGTGTCCTCGTTGTTTACTCATATCAACCACGAACACTGAAAGCCTGCCTCAAGAATGGGGAGACCTTGTACAAGATCTTCCTCCTAAACTTTTCCCGACTCTCAATCAAAATTACTAGCTACTATTTTGCTGTAGATGAATGGAACAAGGCCACAGTGGGATCTTTGACTCCCTCTGTCGCCCCTCCGCACCTTCATCGTCGCCAATACTACTGTTATTTCTGTTGGAGATATTACACTGATAAGATACATATTATATTCACAAAAACATACCGTTTATATAATTTTGCATAAATCTTCTCACTTAATTTCATCAAATTGATTGGGGCTATCAACATTAACCAAAGTTAATGAAAGTTCATATACTTCCAACAAATAGATGACATTCTTCCAACATCTATACATGTATAATGGTATCCATTTCTGTTAGTTAAAAAAAAAATCATCACATTCCAATAGCAACGAATATGCTTATTCCAAACCTTTTACATATGTTGTATAAATTTGTTCCATCTTAGTCAACATGTGTTGTGACTAGAAATATCAAAGTCTCATGGAAGTATATGCATTTCCACATAATAAGGGATATTGCGATCTTATTATCACAACATGGATTATCGAAACATACACTATGAACTTCCAAATCCAATAGCAATCTCCATCACAAATGAAATATGTTCCCCCACCATTATGTGACGAAAAATATTCTAGCATTTACATACAAAATATATGTTGCTCAAATTTTAAACATAAAACGGATTATAGCGCAATTGTCGTTGCACATTTCAAAATGTGCAAATGAACCAATCACATATTTAAAGCCACAAAGCTTTAAACTATAATAGTTCAATTGTTTACAACAAATCAGAAATTGATTTATAAATTATGCACACTTCCATCATGTAAACACCTATTCACATGCAAGCAATTTAAAGGATACAATTTATAGTAAAAGACCAATCATTTCCATTAACTTCAATATGTACATAGTATATCATGAAAACATACATGATGTAAACAGATAATCGCATGACATTTCAAAAGCACGGACAAATAAATTTATGCTACACAATTCCAAAATGATCACACCGTTTCAAAAATAAATAAATTGTCTTTAACGAGGAAAGATACATCTTTCATCATGCATATTTAACCAAAATAGATTATATAATTACATAAATGCTGGCTTCATTTATTTATGCACGAATTCAAGGTCCCAGTTACATGATTTCAACTATCAAATGATTAATTCAAGATAACTTCGGAATATAAAACATTTACAAAGTCCATCTTAAGATTGTTGGAGATATTACACATATAATGTGCATATTATATTCACAAAAACTTACCGTTTATATGCATGAAATTCGACTTACCAAAATAGCTGAGAAGACAACTTAATGATCTATTGATTCGGAATACATGAATATGGACTCGTCGCTTTCCATTTTTGAATGAAAGCATGTAATTGAACATTGCAATGTAAACATATAAACAAGGTTAACAATATTCTGAAAACAAATATAAATGAAATCAGAAATGAGAAAGATAAAGAAAGAGGAGATGCAAGTGATGCGATTGGTCGAGACAAGTATTGAAAACTGTCCTTAAGATGGATTTGTCCGGTGCTAACGGTTTTTTTGACAACCATCTCCTAAGATACAATGACAACGTCAAACCATACGAACACTCCAAATGGCTTAGACCAACAAACTCGAATGGAATCCTCTCTTTACCGAACTTATAATTTTATGTAAAGAATGATATGAAATGATAAATACACGTCCAAGGAGTCATATATATAGAGGGCGAGGGGTTGTGAATGAAGTGACACACCCCGAACTCAACAACTCTTGCCAAAGATCGCACCATTCACTGTCGCTAGCATGTTGTCAACACGTCGAAAATAACAGAGACTTTGTTGCTAGCTTATCACTAGCCTGTTGCTAGCTCATCCTTCGATCTACAGTCCACGTCAGGATAGCAACACACTTGGGCAAATTTCTCATAGTCTCATCTATTTTCTTCCAACTTTGGACCACAATTTCTCATTCATCCGAAAATGATTTTGAGATTCCAAATATACCATGACGATCTACTCGACAAGTAAAACAAGTTGGTCTATTTAATTTTATAATTTTACCCTCGGATCAAGTCCAAATATATTGTCGAAATTGATATGAAAGTCACTTTTCCAAGTTTTTAATTTTGACACTTAACCAAGTCTTCAATCTTCTAAACCAATTTCCAAGAATTTCTCCACACATCGGAGTTACATGTAACCTAGGCTAAAAAAGACCTTGATCTGGACCTGTAGATTTGGTTTTTTTTTATGGTAGGGTGTGTGGTGTCACATTTTGTATTTTTGTAGTGTTGTGAGGTGACACGTCAGATTTGATTGTTTGTGATAGTTTGTTTGTTACAAGAGTTTTTTGTAGGCGGTGATGGCTTGACAATGGTGATGTAGAAGTGGTTGTAACTCGGATTGTTGGCATGGACGGAAGTAGTGAAACATGTATGTCACAGATGGTGAAGACAACTTTGGCCGGTGGTGGTGATGTAATAATAGATGTTATAAGTGGTGATGACAAAAATAGTGGTGGCACAATACTAAATGTTACAAGTGGTGATGGTGAAAATACGAGAACAAATGTAAGCAACATACTGCATTATTCCCCCATTTGATAGAAATTAAAATCATATTTTTAGTAGATTTTAATAAAAGTTGATGAAATGTGACTAACAAGTTGTAGGTCCCATGAAATATGTAGTTAAAATTAATTATTGACTTTGACTTGATATTATAATTGGATTTTATTCTGGCAGCGATAGCACTAGTGGTGGGTGGCTACATGGTGATGAAATGTATGTAGCAACAATTTACAAAATGTAAAACATTCTATTACGAAATTTGTTGAAGAAGAATTATAAAATATATATAGAGATTTGTAATTAGATAACTTTATTAATGAATTTGTGAATTTTTGCCTAAGAATTAATACTAATACAAAATCTTGGCAACATAGTATTCAATTGGGAGCAATACAAATATAAGGTGGTTGCAAAATACAATTTCAAGATTAAGAAATTAGTTTTATCATTGCAAAAATCTGGTCTTAATTAAATAATTAATTAAAAGTTTTATTAACTAAATATATTAAGGTCATAGATTATACATGTGGTTACATATACGTACTGTCACAATTACATATGTCAAAGTCACAAATTATAAATTTTATAGATCATAAATTATCAATTAATTGGCCCCATATTATTTCTCAATAACAAATTATAAATCTTAGTGGTCACAATTTCTTTACCGGTCACATTTTATCAAATTAATAGGCCACTTATTATTCCTCGATCACAAATCACAAATTTTATAGGTGACAATTTTTTTATCGATCGCAAATTATCAAATTAATAGGTCACATATTAATTTTTTTTTTTATCACAAATCACAAATTTAATAAGTCATAACTTATTTTTTATTTGAAAATTGTCAAATTAAGTGGTTTACAAGTTATTTCTCGATCACAAATTATTAAATTAATTGATCACAATTTAACAAGTTGTAAATCACGATTACAAATTTAATCAGAATCTCACATTTTTAGATGAAATTATTTATTAATTACAAATTGTCTATTTTATTAGTCACATTATTTATTGGTCACCCGCCCCCGCCCCTCATTCCCCCCACGACAACCACAACCAACATAGCCACGGTACCACGACCACGACTTCACCTCTAACTACAAACACAACTAACAAAATCCACCCAAAAAAGAACCAGTATCGCCAACACCACCACCAACTGTGAAAACAACCAACAAAACCCACACCCAAAAGCTTTGGCACCAAATTGCATCCCAATTTTTCTCAGATACCCCATCATTCACTGCTCGCAACGCAGAAGCTCCTATGCGCAGTGTACAGCGACCAACACTACAATGTCGTGTCTTCAGTGTCATTGCAGCAGCGACATCTTCATCGCCGTTGCAGTGGTCTAGAGAGAGAGAGAGAGTATATTTGATTTGGGTAGTTCAGTTGGGTTGGGTGGGTATATTAATTTAATTTTATAATATAAATACTAATATTAAAATTTGGAATTATCGTTTGATTTTTGAATAAAAAACTTATAAATTGTGAAGTTAAAAAACACGGATGCATGTAATTTTCACTATTCAATTACTCAAGCTGGGTGGAATTTGAACCTATGTATGTATGCAGAAAAAGCTCGACACATTTTGTAGTCCAGATTTCGACCCAACCAATCTATTGCAATTGAAAAATCCAATGATCAGTCCCTAAACTATAAAGCAACTAAAAGATCATCGCGATGGATGACAAAATGTCCCGCACTTGAAATGAGATGGGAAACATCGTTCTCTCCTTGATTATTATTATTATTATTATTATTATTATTATTATTATTTAATAACAATAAATGAGTAAACATGGTGCAAAATGAGGATATTTTTATCTCGGTCTCGCCCTGCCTCCTGAAAAATCTAGGCAGGGAGGGGGATGGAAAGTGTTGCCCAAGCACCTTTCTCATTTCCATCCTTAATAATCTATGGTCCTCATTCTAAACTTATATGAGCATTTAGATCTCAATTTTATTTTCAGTTGTACTTGGATCCTTAAACCTCATAATGTACACTAACTTGAATAATGTGGTTCAAATGATCAGATGTGATGCACATTTTATCACTGAAGTTTAAGCAAAATCTCAACTTGGACAATAAAGTCAAAAATGTTTCAGTTTACTCACTAAGTTACAATCAATCCTACGTGGCAAAATGTTATATCAATGCCACATATACTAAAGTACACTTCTTAATATATCGCAATTTTAGAGCATTTTCAATGCATTGCATGAATTGTAATTTAGGTACTATCTAAATAAAAAAGACTTCTGATTTATATGATATTAATGTCTAATGAATGGACGATCTACATTAAATTTCAACTTAAACAGGCTCTAACTATAATTCAAATTTCATCTCTAATGTATATTTATAGCTTGTTTGAGCCTCTTTTTTTTTTTTTTTAATCAAAATACATTTTGAAATGGTATTTTGATGAAGAATGCATAGTTAAAAAATAAGGAAAAGTTTTAGATTTATGTGTAATATTATTTTATTGAATAATGTATGATTGAAAATAGAAGATATAAAAAAGTATTTTGAAAATAGTGGGTACCATCAAGGGCTTAATATGAGAGAAAAATAAAAATAAATGGAAAGAGACATTAAATTACGATGACTTACTCCGTCTTAAATACCTAAACATCTAGACAATGCTCTAGACAATATTTACTTTTATTGTTGCTATGTTAGGTAGACATAATTTTAGACATTTTACATTGAAGATGAACTTTTGTTGACATTTATTTTAACTTATGTGACAATTTTTTTAGTACAACTCATATTAGCACTAGATCGTTCTTATTTTACTTTAGATTGAGAAATCACTTCATTCAAAGACAAAGAAAATCTTGATTCTTAAACTAACCCTAAAGTTTAATAAATATTTAGTGTGAAGTGTGGTAGCGAGACCATGGAAATCCTTCTTCTACTTTACCACGATATATCAAATGGCATGTGGTGCGAGACCATCAAAAGGTAAGAATCTGTATATTTTGTTGAGATTGTCACTACGATTTATGTTTGTTTAAAGAATTTTTGTAATTTGTTGACAAAACTGGAGGCAAAATCAATTACACTGATTATTTTAATCAGAGATAAGAAATTTGTAAGTTTTCTCATGTAAATATTTGTGTAGTGTTGCTCGAAGCCCTCCGTTGATCACTATGTTAGAGACAAAGCCACTTATGTCGATTATTGCACTATTAAAATCTTAAATAAATAATTTTCAATTTGTTTCCGAGGGCTGTATTCAATTAGGACTTTAAAGATTTTTAAGGATTTAAAAAACATAGAAATATTCAGCGTAGATTTTTTAAAACTCTTTAAAAGTATTGGTGTATTCAATACAAACTTTTATAGATTTTTGAAAAATCTTTGAAAATAAGTTTAAATTAGGAGAAGCAAAAGACCAAGTACTTAGCATAGGATCGTCCTAGTACTTTTAGTGAAGCTATAATGCCTTCATCAAATTCTATCTTTTGGAAGGAAGTTACAAATATTGAATATAATTCTATTTTATCTAATAATACTTTGGAGTTAATTGACTTACCTCAAGGATGTAAGACCATTGGATGTAGATGGCATGAACATTTTGGTAAGGTTTGACATCTAATTTTTGTAATAAAAGAAACCTATAAATACATATTTAGCAAATTTAAAAATAATTGTGGTACGATTATTTGCTTATATGTTTATGATATCTTAATTATGAGAACTAGTTTAGATGTGATTAATAAACTAACAGTTTCTAAAAAGCACTTTGAAATGAAAAGTTTGGGTCTTACTAGTTTTATTTTAAGAATTAAAAATAAATAAAACATTTCAAAGAATTTACTTTATTCCAATCTCATTATATAAAGTGCTTGAAAAGTTTAATCAATGTAATTGTGTTACTGTTAAAACACTTTATAATGCAAACCATCAATTGAGAAAGCATTACGATCCTAGTGTTTTTTGCTTTAGAATATGGTAGAGTGATCGGTTGTCTCATGTATCTCATGAATTGTACAAGACCTAATATAATATATACAGTTGGTGGACTTATTGGGTATTCTAGTAATCCTAATAGTGACATTGTGATGTACTTATTTGAGTCTTGAGGTATTTGAAATACACCTTTGATTGGCCGATACATTATACCAAATTCTCTGTTGTACTTGAGGGATGGTATGATACTAATTGGATTGTAGGTATTAATGAAAGTAAATCTACAAGTGGATACGTGCTTACTGTAGTAGGGAATGTCGTATCTTAGAAATCAATTAAGCAAACTTGCATTACAAGATCTACTATAAATTCTGACTTTATAGCTTTAGATAAGGCATGTGAGGACACTGAATAGTTAAAGAATTTCATTATGGGTGTTCCTTTGTGATATAAACTACTACCAGCAATTTTGTTCATTGTAACAACCAACTAGCTATTTAAAGAGCTCAAAATCCATCCAACAATAAAAAGCTTAGACATATTTGTGGGAGGCACAATATTGTGCATAGCTTAAGGATGGGGTTATGGTAATTGACTATATGAAGTCAAGTGATCATATTGCTGACCCATCAACCAAAAGATTAGCTAGAGCACTAGTTTAAAAAACATTGATGGGGTACGGACAAGAGCTTATTAAAAATTAGATCACCTATAACTAAAATCCAACCTTGAGATTGAAGATCTCACTAACAAGGTTCAACAATACAACTGTTGTGGTTCAACCTAAATTCTAGTGGGTATTGGAGTCTAAATTGGAAGGTTTTGAAGAGTTCAAAATTATGGACTAGAGAAAAAAGTCGCCACATTCTTACTAGCATGGCGCTAGCTGGCCACTCAAGCAATTCTGGTAGAAAACAACCAAAGAGTCCGTCGCCCGCCTGTCGCTGCCCCGTCGCTCAAGCGACAAGTTTTTCCAGACCAAGCCCATTTCGATTTTTGACGCGTTTATGGACTCCTTTTTCATCTACAACTTAAAACTTAGGGCAAATATATATATATACAGTTCACGACTTTTAATCTTCGTAATTTATCATAACATCAAAAAGAGAATTGAGAGAACATTCCTGAGAGTTTAGTTTTCAATTGATTATTGAAGTCTTGATATTGTAAACACAAATCTATAGATTTTAGAGTGGATTATCCTCCTCAATTTCGTGTGTTCTTGTTTTTCTTCATCTTTATTTCATTGTTATCATTATCTTGTGATCCGGATTTCATAACAAGTGGTATTAGAGCACAAGGTTGATTGTTCTGCATGGCGACAATGAAATATGATATTCCATTGTTGGATAGAAACACGAGATTTACATTATGGTAAGTGAAGATGCAAGCGATGTTGGCACATATTGATTTGGAAGAAGCGTTGTTTGGTTTTGGTAGGATGTCATCTGCCGAACGTAGGATGAAAAGCGGTGTAGGGATCGAAAAGCCCAATCTCAAATTCATTTACATCTCTCGAATCAAATTCTTCAAGATGTTCTTAAGGAGAAGAGTGCCGCTGCATTGTTGTTGAAGTTGGAGCAACTTTGCATGACAAAGAGCTTGACCAGCAAACTACACTTGAAATAGCGCTTGTATTCTTACCGGATGTTTGAAGGTACGTCATTGGTTGATCACTTAATTATGTTCAAAGATTGTGGCTGATTTAGGACATTGGAGGTTAAGTATGACGAGTAGGATTTGGCTTTGATGTTGTTGTGTTTGCTGCCACCATCATATATGACTTTTAGGGATACTGTTCTCTATAATGGGGATAAACTCACCGTGGAAAAGGTCTATGATGCTTTACTAGCTAAGTATCTTACTGGAGGATCTGGAAATCATGTTAAAGGCTTGATTGTACGTGGAAGGAATCAGGATAGGAATTCTGGCAGAATATGAAGGGCAGATCAAAGTTTAGACATGTTGAAAAGATGTGTCATTACTGTAAGAAAAAAGGGCATATTAGAGTTGATTACTTTGTCTTAAAAAATAAAAACAAAGATGCTGATGTTACAGAGAAAGGGAAGCAACGTGTTTATGCAACGAAAGCTGATGTTGTGGAAAATGAGCAAAGTGGTGTAGAGCTTCTTATGATTTCTGACGGTGACTCTAAACCTTGTAATGAATGGGTTCTTCACTCGGCTTGTACTTTTCATATGTATCCTAAAAATGACTGATTTCCTACATATGAAGAAGTTTCAAGAGGTGCTATGATTATGGGAAACAATGCACCTTGCAGAATTGCCGAAGTTGGTACAATCAGAATCAAAATGTTCGATGGGATTGTCAGAACACTTACAGATGTAAGACATATTTCAGAACTGAAGTGGAATCTCATATCTTTGAGTGCACTTGACTCAAAGGACTACAAATACAGCGGTGAAGGTGGAGTTCTGAAAGTAGCAAAGGTGCTTTTGTTGTCATGAAATGGCATAAAAACTTGGGGAATGAGTTCAAATGGCCATAGCTGAATGTCTTTTTGTTCAAATGACCTTTGACTAAATTCTTTAAAAGAAAAGAAATTTTAGTTATTTAAAAATCTCAAACGTCCAATTTGCCCTTTTCTTACATTACCAAATAAAAGAAGGATTGTGGCTTTGCTTTCCCCTTCATTCACTCACACACGTAAACCCTACTTCCCCCAAATTAAAGAACAAATCGAACAGTTCCAATTCTTCTCCAAATTAGAGTTTTAGATAATCAATCAAAGGAAACCCAATTTGTCTCCATATCTCACCTTTGAGACTTGCCCCACAAACTCTATTTTCGTCTCCCTTTTCACCCCCACAAACTCTATTTCCATCTCAGTTTTCACAGCGACTCGTCGAACCATCTCCAGGTACTCTCTCGCACACTCTTGATTCTGTATTGTGTCTGCTTCTGTCCCTTCCCGTTTAAGGTGTAGTGAAAGAAGTTTAATATAAGTGTGTTAATATTTCAGATGAACTTGTACATATCGATAATTTCAATCAAACCAAGCCATCGCTAAAACGGTTGCTAATAATTTTCATAGAAATTTGTTGGTATATCCAATGAAATTGAATGTATATGTAATTCTGTCTTTAATCAATGACATTTATGTTAACATTAGAAAATTATCGGCTGGACATTCATATTCAGTATTCACTGAACGAAAAAAAAATCGTTGATAAGTATGATTACTAACAAAATACTTGCGTTTAACGATGAAAATATCCAAAGTTGGAGCCGTATTTTCTAGTAGTGAAAGTTTGAAAATCTAGAAATGAAGATTCTGACACTATGAAATATGATTATTCAAGAATAGATATAAACGAACTGAGAGCTTATGTAGTGTCTGTTATTCATGTTACTTCAGAATATTGGTTTAGTTAAGCAAGCCTTGAAGCAGCTGGTTACAATTTGAAAGATGTGATATGAGCCTGCTGATTGAGAATGTTTTAGAATGCTTCCGTCCAAAGGAGTTTTATATTGGGGAAATGAGTCCATTGTCTTTAACTCTTTTTTCCAAATATGTATGTGAGTCAAGAGTGACTCGAGGCTAATTGTGTTTAACTTTTTCTCCAGATTTTATTTTTTATGTCTTCTAAGAAATTAGGAGTTTGTACTTGGAAATGGACTCAATTCTTCTCATTAAATTATCAAATAGTACGTGAAATGAAGCATAATTTTCGATAATAATTTCAGATTTGGTTGCAGATCTAATAATTGTATTAGTAGAATGTTAGTATGAGCTTTTGTTGTGAATTACTACGTTGTTTGCAATCTGTACAGAATTTCTATTTTCTTATCGAAAATTTGTATTCTCAACTTGGTTTATAAAACTTATACATCTTGTTCGTATATGTTTTACCGTCATCACTTGCTTTAATTTTTGTAATTTATTTTATAACTTGCAGTGCTATGGAGAAGACTCAAGTCTATGCTACAATTACAATGAGATGTAAAATGCAAGTCAAACAAGATGTTTATGAAAAATTAGATACAAATTACAAGAACAAGCTCCACGAGTGTTGTTTTGGATCGCTTCTTAGATTGAGAGACATAAGGTTGGCTTTACAGATTATACATCAATTATTATTACAAAAGATGAAGACCGGAAAAAAAAGAGTTTGGTTTAAGATAGGCGACAAACGAGTAAGATTAGGATTGCAAGAATTTGTTTTAGTGACGGGCTTAAATGCCAGCGATGATAACATAGATAGGACTTTGGGAGCGGAGTGTCGGATCATCAAAGAATATTTTAAGAAAATCGGGGGGAAGATTATAAAGGGAGATGTTTACAATGCTTTTGTAAGCTGTAAGAAAAGAAAGAACGACAAATATAAATTGGGATTGATTGTAATCTTGGGGTACGTCCTATGAGCCACATAGGAAAACCTCTATATCGATTTATGGTGGCTGGACTTGGTGGATCATATGGACAGGTTTGTGAAGTACCCTTGGGAAAAAAATTCATTTTAATACACGATGAACGTCTTCAAACGTGAAATGGGAGGTAAATTAAAAAGGTCGGATGTCGGAGGAGAGTCACGTTGTCGGTATTTGTTGCACGGCTATCCACTGACTATAATGGTATGAAAAAACAACACACTTGACTTGTATTATTTTTTATATACAAACTTTGTGCTATGAGATAATAATGTTTGTTTTATAATAGATTTGGGCGTTTGAAGCGATTACAAAATTGGAAATGAAGTTTGCTACGAAATATCCAAATCCAATTCCAAGAATGGTCGCTTGGGAAATGTCGAAGAGGTTAACATCTGTCGCCATTGATAATGTGTTTGAATCGAAAGAGGTAAATTTTCTTTTTTTAAAAAAAAAAAAAAGTATAGTGAGGATAAATTGTGGAATTAGCTTAGCAAATGAATAATGATTTACACGATTTAATATTTGCAGTTATATGGTATTTCTACATTGATTACTGTTGAAACTGAACTGGAGGAGGTGTTTTGGAAAACGTTGACCCCAATTGTAGAAGAAGATGATAATGCTTCACAGCAAGTCGAAGGAGATGAGGTTGAGCATGATGTCGAGCCATATCATGCATTCTACCAGCACTCTCCTAGTGCATGTCAACCTCTACTTGTTTCTCATGAGCTCAACATAGTGGATTTTTTGATAATCGAAATGGAAAAACTCGAGGAAAGGCTAAAAGCAGTCGTATCAACTCAACTTGATTGGGTGGAGAAAAGGCCGACAGTTGATTGAATTGGCTGTGACATGTTGATTTCATTCAGGGACTAGTGTGTTTGATGGTGCCACTAGTAGCATAGTTGATGTTCCAGAAGTTGAACCGAAGGATGAGTTGGCAAACGAGGTTGGATTTCATGATGCGACGAATGTGCCTGTAAATGAAAGAAATGTGGAAAAACTTGTGAATGACCCAAAGTTGGAAGAAGAGGTCAGAGGAGAGACTGTAGGAGGGAAGAGAACCGAGGTTAGATTTAGGAATGATATGGAAGTGCAAGCAAAGGAAAATTGGTTGAAGAGGATGTTGAAAAAGAAACAATGGTAGAGGATGAGCATCTCAATGTGGAAAAATGTTCCGCTGATTTTGTGACGCCCGAAAAACTCGAAGTGGATGCGAATGAATCTACTCCAGGTATGTAAAAATTAGTTTGATGTACAAATTCATGCTATTACAAAATCCTAATTAAATCAATTTTTGATTTCAAATTGTTGGTATTTGCAATACATAGGCGACAGTATACAGATTAGGAAGGTAGAGTGTAATTCACCAAAAGGACGGGGGCGTCATTCAAAGATAAAGGCCCGATTACTGTGTTCTCCATTCACAGACCCGACAAAGAGGAGAAAGTTATCGAATGTCGACGTATATGATCCTTATAGAGAGGTGGATCCTATGAAGGTTGGGGCTCTTTAGAAATGGATAGAAACTACATCTCAAGCGTAAGTTATTACCAATAGTTGCAAGTTCATATGAAGGGAATGATATTATTACATAAAAATAACTTTGTATTGATTTTTTATTGTATGTGCAGTGAAGTTATTACTTTGCGGTTTTATGATGTCCTATAAATAAACTTGACCGACCTGTTGAATGCGGAGGATTGGCGTATTGGAAATGTAAGTAATCAAATTTTAATGATTTTACAATAACGTTAGATATAAATGTAGTTTATATGAATTGGTTGTTTGTGCAGATTATCAATGAGACCCTTTAGCAAGTATGAGAAAGGGCTCTCAAATTTAAAAATTTATTCCAGCAAGACTGTAGCATCTTGGACACTTACTTCCACCAATTTGTTTTGAATGCACATGGGGAGTTGCAA